>JASCZI010151065.1:26738-47908 GCA_036250425.1 Stylosanthes scabra | reverse complement strand
GAGCTGCAAGTCCCCATAAAGATCATGTTAGAGGAACGGGTCAATCCCATAAAGCTATACGCCCTACACCCCTGCTAGCATAGTGGCAGTTCCTTGACCGTACGAGATTCGCCACGGCAGTATGGCTAAGTGCTTGGGAACCTGGTGACAGCAGGTCTGACCCGGTGACAGCGAGGATCCTACAGAGTTTGTCAGCCCTGGCATAGATCAGAGGCTCCATATTTCGCTTACGCGCAAGAGGTCCTGGTGATAGCAGGATTGTACCGGTGACAGCGGGTTACTCTTGGGAGCCGGGAGCTGAGCCACGAACTCCAAGCAACACCTGCTCCAAATGTGAGTTGAACCCGGGACTATGGGTTCGTTGCCACACAGCTAGTCAGTTTCGGATATAGCAGAGGTTCCTCTTAGGAGGTGTTTAATCGATCTGGGACATAGTAGCAATGATAGTGATGCACCGTATTTCAACTCATGGCCGGGACACTCCTTTTATTATCAGCATATTTACTGCCTTTTAACTGCTTATTTACTGCTTTCAACTACCTTTAATTGCTTTCAACTGCTTTCAACCTGCGAACTACTTTCAAACAAACTCAACTACAACTAACCCCAATCAAAAACAGACTTTCCCTTTCGCTTCTTGAGCAGAACGACCCGAGTCCTACACGGTATTTTGGTTGCACCCTGTGACACCTCTTTTAAAACGTTCCAGACGCTGTCCGCAAGGGATAAGGGACTTTCTGAACTACAACAAACGAAAGTTCCCGCCCTGAGCGGGCACGTCAACAAGCTCACAAATGAAAACAGGTGGCAAGAAAAGAAAAAAAATTGAAAAGAAAAGAAAACAAAAGGAACAAAGAAAAATCGAAAAGAAAGAAAGGAAATAATAATATTCTTGTCACCCCAAAGTAGCAAAAAGAAGGCTACTTAGTAAGCAAGTGCATATGTCCTAACCATATATTTAGAAAATGCATTCATGTACTCTGGAAAAATAATGAGAAAGTGAGTCATAGATAACGACGAGTCAAGTGAAGAACAAAAGAGAGCTAGGTGTCCTCCGTTGAGCAAAGATCCACACTTTGAGTTCACTTAGCCAAATATAAATCCTACCTTTACCTTGGCCACGTTACAACCTTGGAAAGCCCTCATGATGATACATATATACATGCATATGGTGTTGATTGTTAAATGAAGATTAATTCACGAAAAGCAACAATAGGAAGGAGCCGAGAGTCTTTAACCCTATACACTTGAGCGAATAGAGTGCATACACGACCGGTAAGGGTTCTAGGCTCAATTCTGTGATTTAGGACATTTCTTGTGGTGCAAGACAAGCTTAATCTTCAGGAACTTAACTCCTTTTGGGGGGTAGCATATGCTGAAATGCTTTTGCCCGTGATCATTGCACATGATTAGATAATCCTTGTAACTTCATCCATAGCACATGATTCTTGTGTAGCTCCTCTTGTAGTGCATGATATATTTTGAAAGATTTATGAGACTCCCTTTTCTCCCGCTTTTCGTTTCATTCACTTGAGCATGAGGACATGCTCGATTTTAAGTGTGGGGTATTTGATGAGGAGGTTTTTGATGATAAATTTCATACTTAAAAGGATGTCCTCGTTAATACTTTTCCATATATTTGCTAGTGAATGATCATGTTTTCTATCTTTTGCTAGAAAGTGCTCATAAATAATTATATGTTAAATTAGCCTTCAAGATGCATATAAATTGCTAAATCTTCTCCCCTTGGTGCAATGATATGCTTGCTAGTATATTTCAGATTTATCGGGGTTGAGAAAAGCATGAGAATGGCTAAGAAGAACATTGGAAGCAAGAATGGTTTAGAGAAAGCATGCAAAAGCGGAAATTTCACAAAGAATAAAGAATGTGAAGCGGAGAAGCGGAGCTATACTCATTGGATTAGATCAAAATTGAACTCTTTAGAAACATGAACTCAATATCTACAACTTTCATGTTGAAGACTTCTTCCGGTTCTACGCGATTCTATGACGAATTCTCATCCGAAGATCAGTGCGCATAATTCTCCTAATGTTGTCAATCTTGACCTTCTGTCACTAATTTGGCCATAACTTGCGCTACAGAGGTCCAAATGACTTGTTTCCAACGCTGTTGGAAAGCTAACATCCAGATCTTCGAAACGGTGTGTAATAGTACATATGAAAATCTGGGCTGACCGCGCGGCCGCGCGCCCCAAATAGCGCGGTCGCACTACCCTTTTTTTAATGACGAAGTTTACGTCGATGGCGCGGGCGCGCGATGGACATGGCGCGAGCGTGCCATTGCGTGATGTGCACTCAATTTGAAGGCTAAAAAGAGAATTTCAAGCCAAGATGATGCCTATAAATACAGGGATGCTACCACAACTCATTACCACCATTTTTTAGGCCCTTTTGGGTGCTCATTAGCCTTAGATTAGTTTAGGGAGTTTTTGGGAGAATCTCCATTTCTCTCATTTTCTCTTAGTTTATTTCTCTTGTTCATCATCTTCTAGGATCACCATCACCAACCAAAATTTTATCTTAATATTTGTTTTGTGTTTGATTTGTGGATACTTTGCTCTTTTGTTAATGAATCTCTAGTTTCTTCATCTTATTTCTCATCGTTATAGCTTTCTTAATTGTTAAGTTTATGTTCTAGCTCTATTTCTTGCTCACTAAGTTTGGTTTATTTCTTGCTCATTTTATGATCTATCGTTCTTTTATGCTTCTAGTAGTTGTACTGGTTGATTATCTTGCTCTTTTACTCTCTTAATCATCTTGCTTGTTTAATTTCATAGTTGAAATCATGCCTTTACTTCATACCCACCAAGTGTTTGATAAAATGCTTGGTTTAGTTTTAAAATAGTGTTCTTGTGCTTTGGTCATGGGTTGATGTGTGATGATTCTAGCTACTAATTCCTAAGGAAAGGATGGGTTAATCCCTAGGTTAAAACCGTCCTGTTGACGCTAGGCTTTCGCTAGTGAAAGCGAGTCCTTAATGAGGTGAACATGGAGGTTTTATCCATGTTTCAAAGACCTAAGTCCGTTGCACTAGAATATGAGAAGCTTGGGACTTAAGGAACGAGGTTAATTCCACCCACTCGACTGTTTGACAGAGTGTGGCTTCGCGGGTTACATGACAACCATCCATACTTGGGATTAGTGGTGTTTATGGGGACACACAATACCTCGATCCAAGACCAAGCACCCATTTTATCAGTTTTCTCTCTCTTTTTGCTCTCTATTCTCAACACACACACACAATTGCAACCCCCATATCTTTAACAACCAAAGTTGGCACATGCGTTAACTCGTTGGGAGAACGACCCGAGTCCCGTATTTGATATTTTTAACGTGGTCGCAAGATCTTGTGACACTCTTTGTTGACAAGAACGTTCTTAGCTCGTATACATAATCTATTTGGGTTCCCCTACAACGATTTCTTCCTGTTTTCAAGAGAAAGGGAACTCCGAATTAACCTTATTTACGACGCCTAGAACGGCCTCTTATCATGTACATATGATAGTCGTTTAATTTTCTTTCGTAGTTTAGCTTTTCTTTTTATTATGCATTGTTATTTGAATGCTAAGGTCGCATTCGGATCCTGGCTCGCTTTTATTTGATCCTGAAATTGAACGAACTTTACGTCGAGCAAGGCAAGCCAGGCGCCAAGCTGAACTTGCGAGACTGGCATTAGATAACAATCCTTTTTACTTTTCCGAATCTAGTTCCGACTCTGATACACAATCTAGTTCTTCTATTTCAGGTACCCCTACCACGGCAGAACGACTAACTCTCAAGCAGTTGGGTGGTGCTAGCACAGTATTCGACAACCAGCCCAACCGATATCCTGAATCAACGCCAACTTTGAACTCAAGTCCAAATTGATAAACCTTGTACCGAAATTCTGTGGCAGACCGGGTGAAGACCCCATTAAGCACATCAAGGACTTTGAGGTTATCTATGCCACCACTAGAAGGACCAGTGGTGATGAAAATGCAGTCAAGGCCTTTGCTTTGCCTTTCTCTTTGGATGATAGGGCGAATGATTGGTATCACACCCTTCCAGCTGATGTAACTTCCGACTAGTTAACCTTCAAGAAGAGGTTCTTGGAGAAGTACTTCCCGCCTTCCAAGACCAGTGCTATCCGCAAGGAAATCTCTGGGATTGTTCAGCTTCATGGGGAAACTCTGCACGAATGCTACGAGCGGTTCAAGAAGTTGCTCGCTTTATGTCCCCATCACTCTATATCCGATTTCCTGCTCATTAACTACTTTTGTAAAAGATTGACACCCACTGACAAGGAAATGATCGACGCCTCCAGTGGAGGGGCTTTAATGAACAAAACACCGGAAGATGCATGGGAATTGATAAAGACAGTGGCCGACGCTAATCAGCACTTCAGTACTACAGCAAGAAGCAAGAGTGTTTATGAAGTCGCTCCCTCTAAATCCACACTACTGGCTAAATCCTTGGTTGATATTGCGGCTATGTTAAAGGAGATTAAAGAAGGGCAACAAGTAACTCCGACTCTGTTAAAATGTCAAGCGGACAACTCACAGCAAAAATCGATCAAGTATTGCAGGGTTTGCTCTTGCAATTCCCATCACACAGATGAGTGTCCGCAACTCCAGGAGGACAATATGGTGGCATCAACCCATAACTTCTATAGTGCTATCGCAATACCACCCTACAACAAACAGTACTATACTCAATGGTGGAATGGGGAGCAACCAAACCGGTGGAGTCCCCCTCAGCAGCAACAAAACCAACCAAGGCAGCCCTACAGTTATAATCCGCCGCAGAATAGTCAGAACACCGGATATCAGCCCCCGCACAACCGTCAACAATATCCTCCAACCATTAATCCTCCAATGAGCCAGGATGAAGCCATCCGTGCTTTCCAATGAGAAAACCAAGAAACAAGGGTATTTCAGAAACAGGCAGTAGCTCAAATGAACCAACTAGCAGAAATGCTACAAAAGCTAATGAGTCAACCAGTCCAGCTACAACCTCAGCAACAACCTTAACCGCCTACTCCTAATCGTTTGCCATCTCAACCTTTACCGAATCCCAAGGGAGGTCTCAACGCTATCAATGATAAGCCGGAAAGTGAGAAGGAAGCTGATGAATGAATATCCCAAATAGTTAGGATTTTACAACATATTTGTGCATAAATGAATATATATTTGATGAATATTTGTTAGAGTCTAATAAATTATAAATTATCAAATTAGTGTCAACTTTGTGTAATTTTGCATCATATTTTGTTAAGACATTAATTTGGGCTCTAAACTAGTTGTATGCATGTTTATAACCAAACCTGTTTTCGTATTTTGTACGTAACTTTTTACGTAGAGCTCGAAATATTACAAAGTTTACATGCTTGAAAATCCAAGAGAATTATCTACAATTGCTTCTGAATAGGCACTTGAAAATTCAGACGTTTACAATGTCAAACATGGCTCACAAGACAGACCTGTTGTGCAGTCTTTGTGGATTTTGGCAGCATCTAATGATTTGAACACAAATTGAGCTACAAATATCATTTCAACCTCAAACCACTGCCATTTGAATTATGAGAGCCATATCTACAACATGTTAAAAGATTGCAATTTAATTTGTTGATTTGAGGTATGAACTAAACCAGCCAAGATGGAGGATCTTCAGAGTCAAATATCTCAAGCTCTGGTTGCTGACTTGAAAAACATCTGTAAAGAATTGATCATATCTTCCTCGTTTCTAATTGAATTTCTGCACATAATTAGTCCACATTCAAGAACTTTTCATGATCTACAACTTGGTAGTTTTACTGTTCACCTCATTCAGCCATCCAGATGAAGAAAACAGGCTGTTAATAAAACAGTACATAATTTCGCGGAAATTGACATGCTGTAGTAAAATACATGTATCTCTCTCATTTCCCAACGTATCAAGGTGATCTTTGTGGCCAAATTCAGATGAGAGATAGGCCTACAATTATCTCCAGCCCCCAAATCTGAATTCACACTAATTCTGGTCGAAAATGGAGCAACAATTTGGAGCTGATGATGTAAGCAATGAGTTTAGCAACAAGGGTAATTTTGGAATTTCACATGTAATATTTTCCCTATAAAAAGGGCACCAAAATCAGAAATTAAAAAGTAGAGAAATAGAGAATTAAGAGCTTAGATCATAAACACTCTCTCATGTTTAGTTTAGGTTATTAAATTTTATTTTTATATTTTTAGGAATTTAGTTTCTTTTATTTTGAGTGTAGTTTGTTTATGTTGCATGCATTACATTTCTTATCTTTGAATCTCATATTTACATTCATGTCTTTTATTTTGCTCTAACATTCTAACTTAACTAACTTCCTAACTTTACTAACATTTAATTTCTTGTCATTTAATTTTCCTTTACGATCGGCTGAGCCGTCAATCTAACATTTACTTTCTTGCACTCTAATATTCTAACATTTATTTTCTCGTATACTAACATTCTAACAATTACTTTCTTGTCATTTAATTTTTATGATCGGCCGAGCCGTCAGTTGAATTCTAACTTATCTAACATATCTAACATTTATTTTCTTGTCATTTTACTTTCTTGATTTTTAATTTAATGTTGTCTTTATTTTCTTTCTTTATGTTTGAGTAATTTTCTTTACTGATTCAAATATCTAATTACAACTGATTATGTTTGAACTCTAGATCTTCATTCAAATTAATTATCTTTGTTTCTTTAATTTCCATTGTTAAGTTAATTATTCATTCACGGTGTTGGTGAATCATTAGCTTAAACAATTGATGATACGGTTAATTTAAATGAAGGTCAGTAGTGTAAATTGCATTTTCTCTTGTCCCGAATAATTGGAAGGTTAGTACAATTAATCTAGATAAGATGACATCCTTAACAAATATTAATCTGAAGGTTAGTAAGATTGGTTGTGTTAAGAGGAAAAATTAAGATTAGATTCCGGTGTGAATCTAGGCTAGCTAATTGGATTTAAATAATTAATCTAGATTATTTAGAAGGTAATGGTTATTCTTTCTACTTAATTGAAAATTAGTTAATCCTAGCGGTGTTTAAGATATATTGAAATTAATATGTCTAAACTAATTAGGGGTATCAGTTGAACTTCTAGTTATTTAAGATTTATTAATTGCTAGAATTGAAATGAGGAATTAATGAGCGGTTGCCTTTAGTTACTCACTAGCCACATGATAATTAAACTTTAATGAGTCATGATAATATAACCGTGGGAAAGGATAATCGAGTCAGTGTTTTTAATTTATAGTTAATTTTCTTAATCTCCATAAAATATTTCTCCAAACAAATTCACTAAATTTACAATCAACTATTTATTTCCTTTAACGAGGTACGACCTAGGCACATCACTAGAGCTACGCTTATAGAATGTTACCAGTATTTTTAATAAACTATTTCAAAACTAATTTGGTGGGACGGTGAAAGCGACATCACCGTTTTCGTCCCCATCAGAAGCGGAGAATACAGACAACGAAGAGGCTGAGCAGCAGCTATATGAGTTGTTACTTGAGATGACTGGTTCGAAGAGTGAAAATGACGAGGACATCGGAGAAATATTGGACTTTTGTGAAGAGTTTGACAGTGATTACAAGGAAGGGGAGTCTGATAAAGAAGGAGACACTAAGGATGAATGGGGAAAAGAGGCTCAGAATGATGAAGGAAAAGTATTCTTCGTTAACACGTCTTTAATGAAAAGAAGGACGAAGAAGAACTCCCAATTAAATGTGAAGATCCAGGTCCTTGCCTTGTCACCTGCAAGATAAGGGGAGTTGACATCCCCGGTTGTTTGTGTGACCAAAGGGCCTTTGGGAACATAATGCCTCATGCACTGTAGGAGACCTTAGACTTGGGACCCATGAAAACGACTACAGACGTGTTCACTACTGCTGACTCCATCATTATGTCGGCAGTCGGAGTTGTTGAAGATGTGATGGTCAAGATAGGAAAGCTTACAATTCCAACGGACTTCCACATTATTAAACCACAACCGGGAGAAAAAGAACACCCATAAGTCTTGTTAGGAAGACCATTCTTGAAAACAAGCGGATTCAAATTAACTTACGACGATGACACATTCACCTTCTCGTCAGAAAAAACCACGGATCCTGAAGAAGATCCTGAGGAAAAATCAGAAGAGGATCCGGAGGAAGAACCGAAAGAGGATCCAGAGGAAGAGCTTCAAGAGGAACAACCTGAAGCAATGGAACAGGAGGAAGAGAACCCTGGTGAAGAACAAGAAGAAGAATACCAGGGAATGGCTTTCGGATGGGAAGAACATGACGAAGAGGAAGAAGAAGAGAAAGAAGAAGAAGAGGAGGAGGACATTGATCTGATGAACCACGAAGACTTTGTGGATTACTAGGAGCTCGCTCCACCTCCTAGCCCATCTAGTGATGAGGATGAGTAGATGGGGGTATACCTCCCCTTGCAAAGAGGACCGTGCAATTTTCAAGTGTGGGGAGGATGCATAGCACTATACAGCATAGACGACACCAAAGCACAAGGGTCAAATTTTCTAATTTTCAGACCTTTGCTATATATATTTTCTTGTTTATATTTTTCTTGTTTATATTGTCTATCCTTTGTAGAACTTGGTAATGACTAACTCTTTATCTGTGAATATATGCTATTATGTGAATATTATGCTATATATTAGGTTTTTCTTAAACTGTTGCTTTTTCTTTTTGGGGACCCCCCCGAAATTTTTCAAAAATGCTTAAATCGAAATTGATTTTCACACTCACAATAATCATACAATCATAGATGAAAGGAAAAGAACACACAAATCAAGTGAATTTTGAGCCTAATTGAAGTGGTCATTTTCACCACTTATTTTCTTTCATGTGTGTTATTTCATTTCCTATGACTGTGATTTTTGCCTTACCTGATTCTCCATGTCTATTGCTGTTTATATTCTATGTATTCACATGATTTAAGGCCTTCTTTATTTCAGACCACTAATCAAATAAAGCCTTACCATGTACATTTATTCTTTGCACCCGAACTTTGAGCCTTGTATCCCTTTTGTTCTTATAATAGCACAACATCAAGCCTCAAAAAGTGAAAAACCAGTGCACAACCCTACTTGATCTTTTGATTAATCCAAGATTTAGCAGGGTGGTTTTACTTTTTGGAGAGAAGAAAAGAAAGGGAGCAAGAAGAGCTACTTTTGTGAAGGATAAAAAGAGGGGAGAACTCCAAAAGAAAATCAAAGGTATTTGGAGGGCACATGCATGCACAAAAGCACTAAAAGAAGGGCACTCGCACAAAGAAATAAAAAGTAATGGCAAGGGAATGCAGAATTCAAAAGAAGAAAAGTTTCGAAAAAGAACCCATGTCATTCCCAAGCAGCAAAGCTGCAGAAAATAAAAAAAAGTGCGAGTGACATGCAACAAAAAGAAGAGTGCATGACATGAAAACAACAAGGGGACATGGTAATAGAGTGAAGAAACGTTAGGATAGGTGTCTTGGATTAATCAGAATATTCAAGCTTTCAGCGTACCTTTCCCTAAATTAATACTTCTGAACCTTCACCCTAGCCCCGTTACAACTCCAGAAAGACCTTTCTGATGATTATACTGGTATACACAGCAGCATTGATTGACGAGATGAAAGGCAAGTTAAGAAAAGTAGGATTTTGGATGGGAACCGAGAGCCTTTTTAACCCGATACACTAAGTGATGAGCGTAAACACGACCGGGTAAGGTTCTTATTCCTTGATTCTGTGATTGGTAAACCTTTGTACTGTCTGAAATCGATTATATCTTTCTGCGACCTTAACCGTTTGGTTGGGTTAGCACTTGCTGCAGTGCTCTTTGCCCGTTCTTCGCACAGTTTTTGATTTCCTTCTATACATGCATACGTATTCATAATAGCCATGGGTGTTCATACGTATTCATAATAGCCATGGGTGTTTTTTCTCCTTTATATTAGATTTAATTGGGCATGAGGACATGCCAAGGTTTAAGTGTGGGGAGGTGATAAACCCCGTTCCGATGGGTAATTTCATAGCATTAATTAACTAATTATCACTCTCTCACCACTCAAATACTAGCAAAATAGGCTTGATTGCACTCAGTAGTTCCTTAGGGCTGTAATTGTAATTATCTACTATTTCGGCCAATATTTACTATGTTTTGAACGGTTTCCCGTTCCGCACGATGCCTTGATGTGTGTACTTAAGTGTTTCAGTATTTAACAGGCAAAGTTCGGAGCGGAAGTGGCCAGAAAGAGCGAAAGGAACGAAAGGATCGCAACAAAACCTAGAAGGCCATTTCTAGACCCCATGCGTACGCACAGAATGGAGCCATGCGTACGCATCCTTGCCTTGGGCGGTACGCCCATTTGGTGGATCCGGCCCTCATGCGTACGTATATGAAGGTTCCATGCGTACGCATTAGAGGGTTTCAGCATCTATAAATAGAGGAGCATTTCACAATTTCAAAGAGAGCCAACTTCCATATTCTAGTCTAGTTTTTAGGGTTCCATTTTAGGTTTTATTGTCCATTCACTAGTCAAACTCTTTTATTTTATTTTATTGTCTGTTTATATTACTGTTACTCTGCCGAATTTCAATTTCAATCAATTTACTTTACCGTTATTCTGCCGATTTTCAAACTGCGATTTTATCATTTTACTGTCGTTACTCTGTCCATTTACTTTTCTGCAAATTGCGATTTACATACTGTTATGCTACCCATTTATTTTCCTGCTTTTATGATTTCAAGTAGCGAGTAGAGTCCCATAGTGTGTCGGCTGTGGGGTGAAATGTGCAAATGACCTTAGTTACAAGTCCCCCATAGGAATGGATGGGGAGGAATGGGGTTAAGTCCGTTACTGCTATTCGTACGCCCCTGCTAGCAAGGGTGGGGTCCCTGCGAGACGGATTCACCACGGTGATCATGGGTATTCGAGCAGTGGGCCTGGTGACAGCGGGTTCCACGAGTTCTTTCAACACGAGTTGTTGACTGCAAACTCCACCGCTAGTGAGTTTACTCCACTAACCTGGATTTACTCGAATCCATCATGGGATCAGTACCTCACAGTTGATATGCCAATGATATGTAGAGGATTAAGTTCTCCACTCTACCCTGGGTGGTGTGTTCCTCCTAGGTGATAGCTCATCCGACCTGGGACATAGCAGTGATCATAGGGATGCACAGTATTTTAACCCACAGTCGGGGCACTCTTTATCATTATTGTCATTTAACTGCTTTTAACTGCTATCAACTGCGGTCTGATTTCAAACCAAATCAACTGCAACCAAACCCCGATAAAAAATAAGCTTTCTGTTTTCGCTTCCTAGGGAGAACGACCCGAGTCTCGTACTCGGTATTTTAAACTTGGTTGCACCGCAGTGACACCTTTTTCTAAACGTCCGATTGCACCTGCGAGGGATAAGGTTTTTAAATCCAATGAAAAAAGCCACCTCCCCGAGTGGGCGTGTCAAAAACACAAGCAAATGCATAGACAAGAATGATGCATGTCTTTCCATATGCATGCCATGAGCTCATGAGTCGGTTGACTACTCGCAACCCGACGTTACTCGAAGCGAACTCGGGTATGGTCTCTCACTGACAACTTTCATGAAATCCATCAAGGCGGCCCGTACCGACCTTATTGGTACGCTTCGTACTTCCCGTAAGTTGTCTTGCAAAGCCCAACTTTACTGTTGACCAATATATAATAATGAGAATCCAGTCACAGAATCTGAAGTCGATCGCATTATTAGTGAGAAACAGATGATCAGTTCAAATACGGGGAGCGACCCATTCATTCCCTACCACTGTCCATCCATCAAAACCAGTTGCCAGAACCGTTGGTCGGGTAAATCTCAACCTGTGGTCGACCTTGTCAGTTCACCTGCGACTCAATTGAACCGATCAGTTTAACTAATTTGAATCAAACCTAAACTAAAATCTAGTTTAACTAAATCAATTTGTTTCAAGAGAACAAACCCGGTTTTAATATCGAAACATTTTCCAAGAAAGAAACCCAATTTGATTGAACTTGTCCTGTACAGAGTCAAATCGAGCCAAACCAATTCAACCCTCACCTCCGGTTATTCTCAATTTGGGACTTTGAGCGCTAGTGTTACTAATCTTTCATTCACTATCCTAGATATCATTAAGGTCCTCTCAATATTATTAGTTCAAAATATTATCAATATAGAATAGTTATTTATTTTATTTTACTTGAATTTACTAATTTGCCCCTAAATTACAAAATAAAACTAAGGATTTAAATTTGCCTTGTTATTAGAAATCCATTAAAACCATTTGATATTCTTAAGCATACAGTACAAAATAATGTATTACTCTTTATCATCAAAATACATATATTACTTAAAATTACCTTTTTACCCTTATGTTAAATCTTGAATTCTTTATAGTTGGAAAAATTTATTAATTAAATTTATAATTAAAATAGTAGAAAGTAATTTATTATTTTTCTTAAATATATATAATTTCATTTCCAAAATTTCTAGAATTGAAGACATTTATTATTATTATTATTATTATTATTATTATTATTAAATAATGTGTACATGTGTGTATAATGATACATCTAGTATTACTCTTATTATTATTATTATTATTATTATTATTATTATTATTATTATTATTATTAAAATTTTACCCCTCATTTTTCTTAAACTATGTAATACTATGTTTACATGTCAAGACATAATCCCGCTTAACTTATATATCTGTGGGATCAGAGCTACCAACTTTTTATAAGTGAAATTACAATTTTACCCTTTCTTCTTTTTAATGAAAATCTAATTACCTAAAATGAATTATTTACTAGATCAAGTTGCTTAAAATATTTTATCCCTTTCTCATATATATATATACAAAACAAAATAAGATTAATTATATAATAAATCTTTCCTAACCTTGACATTACGAATTCGGTTCAAATAAGAAAATAATTTAGTGAAAAATTACTATTTACCTTTTTTACCATCACCAAGTAATTTATAAAATCAACATACATTAAATCTTAAGTCTTTTATTCATAAAATAATTTTAAAAAATGTTTTCATAAATTATCATTTTAACCAAAGCAATTCGGTTATATCAAAATAATGGTGGGTGAAATGACTATTTTACCCATTTCTTTATAAAATATTTCATTTACTAAATTTTAGACTTTTACTAATTTAAATCTTTGTAAAATCACTTTAATTATATAATTTACTTTCAAAAAGGATAATTACCTATTTTATTAAAAGAAAATGTATTTTAAAACAACTAAAAACTTAATTTAACAAAACTTTTTGGGTTTTAAAATTAGATCTTACCATAATAATTAATTTAACCCTCTTAAAATCTAATTTAACATTAAATAATGCTACGGAATAACTAATAGGGAACCAATGAGTGTAATTAGGGAAGTGGGTGGTAAAAGAAGAAATAGAAAAGAAGAAAAAATGATATCAGCCTCCTATTATTTTTCTAATCTAGCTACCAAGACTTTCACTTTAACATTTCTTAAGCCACAAGATTTTACAAAATCTTTACCCAAGTTAAATAAACCCCTAGGCCTTCACAAAATTCATATGAATCATCTTTTTTTATCATAAGAATTCAAACGTCAAGCATAAGGCCATTGCGGCCATGGAAAGTTCAACATCATAAACTCGCTACTACATTTTCGAATTATAGTGTCGGCCTTATCGACGGCTAAGCCGTCTGTAATCAATTTTATCGACGACTAGGTCGTCACTAAAAAGGCGTGACAAAATCGTTCGTTGCTAATTATTATCAACGGCACAAAAACCGTCGATAATATTACGTTACCGAAAATAAGTTTTTTATATTTTTAGCAACGTTTTAGCCGTCGATAAAATTATGTCAACGAAAACTAATTAATTTTGTTTTTAGCGATGCCTTGGCTGTTGATAAGGGTTGAGTCTTGGATAATTATTAGCGACGAATCAATCGTCGTCGATAGAGATGAGTTTTTTCAAAAGAAAAGGAACGATATTAGGGAGGATTTAGCCGTAGGTAACGGTGAAATAGATTTTTTTTTGGTTTATTTATTTTGAACCAATTTTTTTATATTATCTATATACACCTATTATATCTATAAAAATCAATTTATAACTAAAATTATTCATAAGAATGACTTAAATAATAAGAAAAGAAATGTTACAAAGCATACATATCAATACAAAACAAGTAAAGTATGTAAGGCACGTGGTTCGGTCGTTTAGAAATGATTTTTTTCAAAATTAATTTTTTTATCGTGAATATAGTTCCAACTAACGTAGAAATATCTCTCTATATCTCTCAGTCGGTTGAGTGTCTCTTTCTTTCTTTTTATTTTATCTTTATAAGGTAGGAAGCGGATTAGTTGTACCCAATAATCCGGTATTCCTGTAATTTTAGCTGTTAATCTTAATTATATATATATTTTATAACTAAAATAAATTAAGATCAACGGCTAGAAATACAGAAACACAAAATTCCCGATAACACTTAATCGACTCAGTGGCGGAGCTTAGTGCAGACAAAGGGGACCATGGCCCCCAAATTTTTATAAAATGTTTAGTTGTAGTGAAGTCCTAATAGTCTAAGTGGTTAAAATTAACTGAAAGAAACCTAAAGTAGGAAAAAAAATTTTAAATATATAAAAAAAATTTGTTTTTTTACCAAAATACACATTTTCTGAGGATATTTACCAAAATAAAATTTATTAACAGTACCGATTTGGATCGGTATTGTGTTATTTTCAATACCGGTACTGAGCCAATTTTTTTAAAAAATAAAATACCCCAATACCGGTCTTTCTGGGGGCGATACTGGGTTAATATCAATACCGGTCCTTCATGGGGCGGTACTGGTTCAAAATTTAATTTTTTAATTTAATAATAAATATATTGATTTAATTAATAACAATGATTTAGGTAATAAATTACAATTGAAAAATATATTAATAGCAATAAATATATTATTTTTTGAGAGGTAATTTTGCATTTATTCAATTAACATATCATTAGTGTAATAATAATAATAATACTTCAATCATCAAATTAGTGTAATAATATATTAATTGATTCAATTGACATAGCATTAATATAATAATAATAATTCAATCCATCTTAAATAAGAAAGTCTTGTAATGGATCGTAAAATAATCTCTTCCGTGAAATGAAAAAATATAGTGAATTAATACAAATATACAGTGTTTCCTTATTTGATTTTTACTCTAAATTTTATTTAATTATAATAAATGATAATACCTAAATCTGCATAATGTTATCATTTGTGCGTCCTGAAAACAATAATTTCTATGCCTTAATATCTTCATGACTATTATTACGTTTTTAATTTGGATTGGAATTTAATTTTTTTTTTTTGGTGTCTTAGGTGAGGCTCGAACTCGAGACCTCTTACAACGAGGGAGGGGGAATGCCATCTGAGCTACTGCTCATCGACGATTGGAATTTAATTTGATGGATCCGATTATTATTATTACATTAATGCTATGTTAATTAAATCAATTAATATATTATTACATTAATTCTATATCAATTGAATCAATGTAAAATTACGGCTCAAAAATTAATATATTTATTGCTATTAATATATTTTTCAATTGTATTTATTACCTAAATCATTTCTATTAATTAAATCAATAAATTAAATACTTTTTATTTATTTAATTTAGTTATATTTTACATTTTATTAGTTTTTTAATCAAATTTTTATACTACATAAACATAATTGATAATAAGTATTATTATTATTTTATTCATTTAAACTAATAAACAATTTATAAATGTTAATTCTTAAAGTTTTGATCTTTCAAATAAAAGTTTTTAAAAACTTTTATCTTCTAATATTATTTTATATTTTATTTATTTTTTATTTGATTTTTTTTTGTCAGGTTCAAAAATTTTTACATATAATTTTTGGCTCCAAACATTTTGTCGAAGCTCCGCCACTCGATCCACTTCGGATAAGGTAACCACCTTCTCAAAATCTCAATTGCAAATGAATGCATATGCATCTATTTCACATACTCCATTATGACATTATATATATATATATATATTTTTTTAAGAATAATGCTATTCACACACCTTTTTATTAAATATCATCTTTATACTCGTATAAAAATACAATTATTATAGGATGGTTAATGCCTCAATTATCGTATTTTATACGAATGTCAATTGGTGTTTACTAAAAGAGAAAGTTTAGGGAGCACATAATTTTTTAGCAAATAAGTGGGCAATAGGCTTTTTCCTTCTTTTCTTTATTCTTTTTTACCATCTATTATTTCTCTAATTACACTAATAGACTCCCTATTAATCCCCTAATATTGATTCCGTAACATTACACTTACTAAAAAGTGTGTGAATAACATAACCGTTTTTTTAATTATACCACTTGAAAATAACTGTCAAATGGAACAAAGTTGCCTATCTGTCCTATTATCTATGATAAAATAATTGTTAATGGAACACATCGAGATCCCCGTCCTTAGACCAACTCCAATAAAGAACTTATCTCAATTACTGATCTACCTGTCATAAAAAATAACTCCACATTAATTTTTGTGTCATAAACAGTTACTAGAAACTCAAACTTTTTATCTCCTCCAATATAAGAAACTCATATTGGTTCCCTGTTGCGACCCCACATATCTAATTAATTAAAATAAAAATAACAAATCAATTAAAAATTATTTTTAATAATATTATTATAATATGTAAATTAATAATAATGCATTATTATAAAATAATTAATACATGACAAAAAATTAATAATTTCATAAATAAAAACAACAATATATAATACATAATTTAAGTTTTAACTAATTAACAACATTATTTAACAAAATTAAACATAATTAAAAAGAGTTGGAATTATTAGGTATTTTGATTTTGTAAATTTTTTTATAAATAATTGGAAAAGGAGTTGAATTTATTTAGATTTTTTTATTAACAATAAAAATATTGACGATTTGTTTTTGAGAAATTTAGAATATATTGGAAAAGAATAAATGAAGGTGTAAAAATAAAAATGTATGTGGTTAGTATTTAGTTATTTATAAACAAAATTATTTTTCATACTAGCTGATTTAATAACGATTATTTACTTTATTGATTATTATATATTATTTTTGACAATAAAGTGAGTCCCTATTCAGAGGAACTCACCCTCATCGATATAAGAGCAGGGACTACATTTTCTTTCACTCCAATGGTGGGAACCTTGATTTTTTCTGACACGAGACTCTCTTTGAGAACCATCGGAGTCGCTCTTAAGAGGGGAACACCTATAATTTCTTTTTGTGTAAAAATTCACCTTCACAAATGTCAATGGCTGAAACATCCAATGTCAATCTTCCCACCAACAACGTGTAAGGTAGTCATCCAACCCAATCTTGGGCCCTACAACCCTAGGATATATGGTGACATGGTTGATAAATATATAACACCATAGTCAAAGTATTTCATTGTCAGTGGAATTAGTATAATCTAAGGATAGCAAATTAAATGACGAAATACTGAAATATTAGTCAAAAAAAAAATGTCGAAACCTGATTACTCAAAGGAAATCATATCAACGACTCAAAATAAATTAATAAAGTCAATTCTCCTCGAGCATAATAATTATTATTAGGTATGAATATAGATTTAACGATACTTGATAATTTTGCCGAATCCGATTATAGTATTTGACAATTTGTAATTAAATGGTAATTTCATTTTCATATGCTTTGGACGAGTTGACAAGTTAAATAGCTATCCCCTTCTTAAAAAGAGGACAAATTTATTTGAAGGTTTAATTTGATTATGGCAACTACGTACTGATTCAAAATTTGTCCATTCCGAATGGCTTCAACTTCCAGCTCCAGGCTTCTTTTTTGCTCATCATATTCTCATCCTTCTCTGCTTTCCAACACAACTGGTACCACTCTTTCTTCTCTTTATTGTACTCTACAGTTTTATTTATCCTTTCTTTGTATACATATTATGTTTGTTGAATAGGAATTGAAATCAAAATTTTAATTTCAGTTCCCAAAATTTAAGTATTTTCAGTATATTCGATTAGCGGGGATTGAGAGACTGAGAATTGATACTGAAATTTTAATAACTTTATTTTTTACTCAAATACTCGCATCTAATATTAATGTTTTTAATATTAGCATTTATCTCTCTTCTATTGACTTAATTCAGTCTCTATTTCTCAATATCTATCTCTTAATAAATTTTAAACCAAACATTAAAAAACTTAATTCAATTTCAGCCTCCCTATATCAATTTATCAGTCCTAATATCTCAATTTTAGTCTCTCTGTCTAATGCTATTAAGGATTGCATAATAAAAACAAGCAAATAAAGGACACAAGAAACTGGTGTGCAGTTCAAAAGAAAAAGAAAATAAAAAGGACTTTTTATTGAAAATTTTAAAGTTTTAAATTTGGAATAACATTTTAATGAATAATATCTAAACGAGTGCCCTAGCAAATTCCTTGAGCCTGATTCTTTCTCGATAACTACACATCAAGCAATTGCCTGTTATCTCCACAAACATTAAAGTTTTTCTTTTTTGTGTGCCTATTACAACTTGAAAATATATATTTTGACTGAGTTGAGGTTAAGTATATTAGTCGTGTCAGAAATATATTATATTGATGAATTCTTTTTTTTTTTCTTTTTCACTGTATTTGAATCAATATTGACTAAATTTTCTAATTTTGTTTTCCATTAAAAGTGTTAATCTCTTAGCATTTCTCTCCATCAATCGCATAAAGAGTTAGTCACCCATCAACTACCATATAAATATATGTATTGGAGATTTTTTATTTAATAAAAAAGATTTCAAAATTTACATATTTATACACTCTAAAAAAATATTAAAAGATATTATCTCTTTACTTATCTCGTTTGTAGAGGGGACGAAATTAATTTGAACATATTTTGTCCTCTCCTCTATGATGATTCACATGTACTTATTTCATACCTTCTATAAATGAAATAAGTAATAAGGATAATTATATAGTTATCTCATTCATTTTGTGAACGAGATAAATAAGGATAGTCTTTTTTATAATTGTTTTTAACATGTATAAATACGTAAATTTTAAAATTTTTTATTTATTTAAATAAAAATCCTATGTATTGATGTTGCATAAATTTTTTATATTATCTTATAATATATAAGTTTTATTATTTTAATATAACTCATTTGATTATTATTCTATTATAGTATAAAGTTTAATAAATTTTATAGCTAGGCATTTAATAAGGTTCACTTTTAATATACTGAAATTATAAAATATTTTACATGGTCGCGCGTCATCAAATCAAATCCAAGTATTTATATATTTTTGAAATAATGAATTTGAAAATTAATTATTTTTATCGGGGTGTAAATACATAGTTGATTATACATGTAAAATTCTTTTACATAGTTTAACAACTAATTCTAATGTGTAACATGCATGTAACATTCTAAATTGGATTCTTTTAGGTTCAGATGCAAGAAGAGTTTTATGGCTGAAGAATAGAAAAGTTCCAAAAGAATATTGTAGTAAGATATCCATCATGCAGGATAACTGGAAACATTCTTACAAATGTATTGACGGAGGATCCACATCCACAACCAGAAAATTGTATATAAATGCAACTTCTGCACAATCACATGAATCTGAACCTCAACAAGGTTATGGTACACAAAGCATTTGGAAATCTACCAAAGATATGCTGCATACTCTCCAAAAGTTTGCTATGTCTTATTTTCTAATTACCATGGTTAGTTCAAATATTTTCTATCAATCCTAAAAGTTACTAAGCACTTGTTGTTAATAACTTAATATCTATAATGTCAGGGAGACGATAATTAACATCTAAAATTATTAATTTATTTTATCAATAATTAATAAACACCAAATAAATAAATGATGGATTATTTGAACTATTTTTTTTTTTTTCGCAATTTTAAAATATGATGACTTTAAAAAATAGGCCAGGAGTATTGCTAAGTGTGTAATTAAAAGCAATTTTTCAATATAAAGTCTAATAAGTTAGCTTAAATCCAATACAAATTATAGTTAGTTGAAGAATTAGGAGAATGAAGAGAGTCATAAGAATAAAAAGAAGCACTTTATTAAACTTGGTTGTCAAAATTGATTGTAATTTGTAAATCTAACATCATTTCTAAAAAAAATAATTCCGAATTATCAAATGGTTGATAATATATATTCTAAATTTGTTAACAATAAAAATATCTTTCAAAAAAGTTTGAAATGTAATAATTCTTTTTGTTATTTTTCTCTCTTGTTTAAAAATATTTTGATAGCATCTTTGTGGTTAACAAATATTCAGAGGGTATTCTTGTGCATTTCATGGTAATAGATGTTTGAACATGAGTTAGCTAGCTAGCTGCTTGGAATAATATATATATTATTCCTTGGTTTAAGGTTGAATGAGTTGTATGTGTTTTTTTTTTTTAATATAAAATAAAATAAAACACACCAACCAATTCACATGTCTCCACCAAATCCATAATTTTCTATTGAATTGGACTAAAACCTTTGAATTGGTTGGTTTCAGAGAGAAATTTTAAGTAATCTGGATGAACTAATTTTGTTTATGTTCGGTCAGTTAATGAGCATAACTTCGTCATCGCTCCTGGCCGTGGAAAATTTATCAGATATATCTCCAAAATTTTTTGATGGCTTATTGAAGGTGAGGCTCATCCTTCTATGTATGACAATTTTTTTTTACAAATTAGATTTATATTTAGAATGTTATGTATACTAGCTAGCTAGAAAAATCTCTTTATCATCTTACATTGAGAAATAATTTATTACCAAAACACTATATCAAAATATCAAATCTTTTCAATTGTATATATATTTTTAATTAACATAAAAAATTTATATATATATTTTCACATGAACAACTTTTCTATGCTAAATAGAATATTATTTCGATGTCAAATCACCTAAATAAAGTTTTATTTGACATAAAATAAAATAATCTTTTTTTTGGACAGCAAATAATCTTTTATTTTTAGCATATAAATAAATGATTTGGTTGGATTTAATTGGCCGAAACCACTTATTCACGTTGAATTATATATATATATATATATATATATATATATATGAGTGT
>JASCZI010151065.1:8806-26597 GCA_036250425.1 Stylosanthes scabra | reverse complement strand
ATATATATATATATATATATATATATATATATATATATATATATATATATATATATATTACTTTGTAATATTTTCTAACTCTTTCATTATTTTTTATGATCCTAGAAGATGAAAGGTACTATTTCTCTTAGAAGATATGCTTATAACTTTGGAAATGTTTTATTAACTTTTCTTCCTTTTTTTCTCAGTTTATCATACCTATCGTCTTCATGCATCTTTATGCCGTTGGCATAAATCAATTAACTGATATTGAAATAGACAAGGTATGATTTATGAGCCTATTAAATAAAATTAAACAATTTGTTGAAAAATCTAGATTTTGAAATTTCTTAAAGATTGTTATAAGAGAAATATTTAGTTCGACAATAAATTCACAAAAGTGTTGGTGAGTTTTGTTTACAAGAGCTTCTTTGGAATAGGGTACTGCAACATTTGATCTTGTTCACAAATTTTATTATTTGGAGTTTTTGGAGGATTTTATAAAGAAAAAATGCTATATATAATTTTGGAAGCATTTCATGTACTTCAGAGTATATGGTAATCCAATAATTTTAATCGTTGATTTCAATTATAAAATAATTTAAAATATATATAAATTAAAATAAACGATTAAAATCACTGAATTACGGTAAACCATGGAACACCTGAAATATTTTCTATAATTTTAGCCTCACCCTGCCAAGCTCAGCCCATTCCAATATGCTAAGATTTTATTCCTTATATACACGAGAGGTGGTAAATCGTGTCCTCCCTATTGTTACATAGAACACAACAAGCCATTGATTGTTGAATTACTCCACATTTATTTTCAAGTTTTTCTTGAGTATTTAACTTTTTTAAGATCACAAACCAAACCAAGAATTCCATCTAGGGAGATATTAAACCCTTCCACAATGTTTTTGTAGAACTATAAATGTTTGATTCACCGCCAAATTCCTTGTTTTCATAAATAATTTCAATGAAAGATTTCACAGAAAATTCACCATTCTTATCATGCTTCAATTCCATGCTAATCTCTCAACCCTATTTTCATTGATTCCCACTTAACTCAACTTTTGCATCAGATCACACAATTATTGTTCACTTTATTCCCAATCCCACAATGACTTCCATGAGTTAGAGATTCCAAGTCTAA
This sequence comes from Stylosanthes scabra, assembly GCA_036250425.1. Classification (NCBI taxonomy): domain Eukaryota; kingdom Viridiplantae; phylum Streptophyta; class Magnoliopsida; order Fabales; family Fabaceae; genus Stylosanthes; species Stylosanthes scabra. The sequence continues at coordinate 25,462 of JASCZI010151065.1, read as the reverse complement.
TTCAATCCATTCAAAAAGCCAAACTCATTAATTGTGCATTCTTTATCTACTATGCCATGCAAATATAAATAATCTTGGAAATTGATTCTTCAATACGCCACCTTTCAACCAAGTGATGTGCCAACATTTGACCCTCTTCCCATCTCCTACTTCTAATTGCACCCCTTGCTTGAAAATATCCAACATCTCACTATTAGTCTCGCCAATTCTCATCAAATCGGTCCTTACTCCCCACTCTTCTACACTTTCTAATAAACGGCTTTCGATTTTGTTACAAGAGTTGACAACCTTCCTCCACAATGAGCATCTCTCATTTTATACTTCCACCATCATTTAAGCAATAGACTAGAATTCTTTGGTTCAACGTCACCCAGCAATCCTAAACTGCCTAAATATTTTGGTTGTTGAACTAAATCTCAACTAACACTTTGCATTCATCCCCCCTCTCACCCCATGAGCCTTCCCCCCAAAAAATCTTTTTTGCAATGATACAATTTTTCTAGCAACTATCTTAGACATCTTAGAAACACTCAGATAGTACATAGATGAGTTTTCTAATATTGCTTTAATAAGTACTAGTTTACCTCCCTTTGTCAAAATATTTTCTTGTCATCTTTTGAGTTTCGCCTCAATTTTTTGTATCACCGACTTCCATTTGTGAACCCTTCTTGGATTCACTTCGAGTCGTATTCCAAGATACTTAATCGATAAATCCTGCACTTTCACAGTTTAGAATTCTGCTTGCTTCATCTACTTCCTCTATCTTATGGTTGATACCGATTATTGCAGACTTTTAGAAATTTATCTTTAATCCTAAAAGCATCTCGAACCTCATCAGCAACCTCATGTATTTGTGCACTGACTTTTCATCGCATGGGCTTAACAGTATTGTGTCGTTTGCAAATTGCAAATATGACTAAGTTTAACCATTTATTTTTCTACATCTATCGGGTTGATGCTAGCTACCTTTCTTCGTTAAAAGATTCAATAACCCGTTTAGGACCTCCCCCACCAATGCAAAGAGGAAAGGTGAAAAGAGATCATCTTTCCTTAGGCCCCGTTGCAAATCAAATGGTTTTGTCGGCACGTCATTTACTAGGATCGACGTCAAACTTCTTAAACAACTCTCAAACCACCCTCTCCATTTTTCATTGATTCCCATCCACATTAGTACTTTGTCCACAAACCTCCATCTGAAATGGTCGTATGCCTTTTGGAGATTCAGTTTTATCAACCATCGGTTTCTTCGTTTTCCTTAATCAAAGTGCCACCTCACATGCTATTTGCACCCCATCATGGATCCTCCTCCCGCATATAAAAGCTGTATGAACTTCTCCAAGGAGACCCAACATTAGACCCCACATCCGAGCTGAGACCTTTTTGGCAATAACCTTACAAGTACTCGTAAACATACTGATTGGCCTATAATTCTTAAGATCATTACTCCCTCCTACGTTGTGAGCTAGTGATACCCTTGCGAGGTTTGATTCTTTTGGCATTACTCCCGTTACGAAGAAATTCCTGCCGGAATCAGTGAAAAAGATCAAACGTTGTTAGAATATATATACATGTGTTATTTCCTGCAATTTTTTTAATGCATTTTATATTCTGATATATATTTTATGCAAATGACTTATTTGATAATCATTTTTGGTGTATATATAATATAGTTGAATTTTTATTAACTTTCCCAAACCCCTCTTTTTCTAGTTCTTGTAAAGTGTGGATTTACATTTTATTTCTAAAGTGGTGGATTTAACACTTTGTTAATATGGTAATATTGTATGATTTCTTTATTAATGTTACATGTTTTTATTATTGTAGATTAACAAGCCATATCGTCCTTTGGCATCTGGAAAAATTTCCTACAAAGCTGGATTCATTTTCACTATGTTATGTGTTATTATGGTACAATTGATTTATTGGTATTAGCAGCATATTGATGCCTACCATGTCTTCTAGATTAAATTTCAATTGTGTTAGAAAGTGAAAAAGTAATTTTCATTTTTCTTTTATTTTCATATCACTTGACAAATTATTATTATAACTTGGTTAAATTATTATTCCTTATATTACAAAAATACTATTTACTATCTTTCATATTGAATTTATAAAGTGTTCAATTTTATGTTATTTATTAACTCTTCAATTTTTCATTTTAATTACTAATTCATACACTTTATGCCTAAATAAATTTAATCATGTTTCTTTAAATTGTATATAAACGAGAATGAATCATATACTCTTTTTTTATTCAGTTTATCAAAGATATGACTTTTAAAAATGTTTATAAATGATAAATACCTATTAATATTATCATATATGAGAGATACTTACGTATATTTATGCTATCAATCAATCCTCACTTTTTAAACTATCATTTTTTAATGAACTAGACTCACTTAATACTAATACAATCTACAACATTTTTCATATTATTTAACCACAGTTTTTAGATTTTTAGCAGTAAGATGTATTCGGAATTTCAATTGTCAATCTACATTGTATGTCGTACTTCCATTAATATTTACATTTTAATTTTAAGGTATATTATATAAAGCAGCCAATTTACATTGTGAAATCTCCCAAAACAATTTTTTAGACATATAAAACAATGATTATTTAACACAGTTGTTAACAAATAGCAATCATTTTTTATTCAATTCTTTATATATGTTCAAACAATCAAACATCCCCCTCCCTCCTTTTTTTTTCTTCAGAGTTTTGGATTTGGGTGGATGACAGGATCAAAGCCATTATTGTTGTGCCTCATTCAATATTTTGCATCAATTACATGTTACTCAATTAATGTAAGTTCATTTTTGCATTGATCCAAATAAGAAACGTTTTTAATTATTATTACATTCAATTCTATGTATAGTTAAAAGTCCGATGTTTTATATAGTCATACTATGGTGATTTACTTTATATGATTATTTGTATAATTCCTTATGCATTACAAAATTCATAATCTTTTTACAACTAACATATTTTTTAATTAAAGAGCCCCTTTAAAACAATATGTTTGAGGATTTATTAAGGGTATCGGGTCACATACATTTTTAATGTTCTTATATATGTAATATTAATTATTTTATAATTATTGCATGTATTATTATTAGTTGTTTTTATATTGTAACTATGTTATGTCTACACTTTCAGTTGCCACTTTTAAGATGGAAGAAATCTACCATTCTTACGCTACTATCTACTGTACCATCTATGCTAATATCATCTTATGTTGCACCGTTGTTTCATATGAAGGTATACATTTACAATTATTCTCTTTAGAGTCAAATAACTAACGATACGAATGCATCTGATCCGTTAATTTTTTTGTGTACATTGCAATCAATATCAATATATATATATATATACAGTGAGATTGTGAGCGAGAATGTGAAAATACGTTAAATAACGATCATTAGATTAAGAGAGAGAAATAATATTAATTTTTAACATTTTGAGATATGTGACTTCTGTTTAATCTAATGCTCATTAATTTATTTTTACATTCTCATATAAAAATGCATTTTCTTCATATATATATTCTTCATACTTGTATCTTATGAAGAATTAAAAGGTAAGAATGAACCAAGCATAGAAATTATTAAGCAAGTAATACTAGTTTTCTTGCATAATTTAATTTCAAGTATACCAAACTTATTATGTTCAAAGGAGTCTAATGTATTTTTTTATTCGAATGTAAATTTGATTATAGACCTATGTTCTAAAGAAGACAATTATATTTTCAAGACCGATAGTCTTTACCTTCGTGGTCATGAGCTTTTACAATTTAGTCATCATGTTATTAAAGGTAAGAAACTTATTTATTAATAAAATCTACATAATTTTTTTTTTTTACACCAATAGGTCTTTTTGATTTCACGTGTTCTCTTAATTAATGTAACAATATTTGTCGGGATAAAATAGGACATACCTGACATTGAAGGAGACAAGGCAGCAGGTTTACAAACTTTGTCAGTACGCTTAGGACCCAAGCGGGTATTTCCTCATCACTTGCAATACCTCATGATGATTTGGTTATGCTATCATGATTTAATTTGGACATACCTTGTTAATCTTTTGTCAGGTATTTTGGTTATCTGTTTCACTTCTTGAAATGGCTTATGGATTTGCCATTATCATGGGAACAACATCTCCCTTCTTATGGAGTAAAATTTTTACGGTAATATGCTATGTATTTACATAAAATTTGGGATGTCTAATATTCATTTTTCTTTTGAAATTATTATTATTATTATTATTGGGACTAAAATTATAACTAATTTTATTTAAATAATTAGAAATTTAATTAATGTCAATAAGTAAATTTGCATTATCTTTTTCATTTTTAACATCACAATTATACTTTTTCTCGTGACTACTTTAAAATTACCTATGTATAATATAATCTCTATTTTCAATAAGAGTCCTGCTAAGTAACCAAAAAAATCTTTAAAAAAAATATTACATACAGATAAGTTTCAAAAAGTCTTTTCTTGATCTTAATATCAAAAACAACTATAGTTTAATATGTCGTTAAAACACGGACGTCCTAGAATATTTATTCTTTCAAACCTTACCATAGAGACTAAGTAACTCTATCTAAGTGTTACTATTCAAAAGATTTATTCCTTTATATAACTAAATATTTTTTGTCTATGAGATATGAATATCAGCTCCCAAAATATTAAAAAAATGTTTTAGTAATATCTTTTATTCACCAAAAAATTTAATAATAAAATATTAATTTGCATACTTTGAACCTTACATTTTAATCTATTCATTTACCACGAAATGCATGGAACATTAAAGGCTAATAATATAGTATTAAATGATGTATGTTATCGTAGTGAACTTTTTATAATGTGAAGTAGTGAAAGTATGATTATTTGAATATTGTAATAAAGTGTTGATTGTAATGTATAATTCAACTTGTTAGGTCTTAGCACATGGCATAATGGCTTTAATCTTCTATTATCGTGCCAATTCTGTAAATTTGAAGAACAAAGATGCCTCTCAATCCTTTTATATGTTTATGTTTCAGGTAAATAACAACTTTAATTTACACAATGATTTGCATGATAAAACAAATTTATTTCCACTTTCAAATAAACAAAAGAGGAAAAATGTGAAAGAGAAGAAGAAGGTGAAAAACATTCAATGAATTCTACGTTTGTAAGATGGACAGAGAGCAAAAGAGGAGATAAGAGGAAAGTAATAAAAAGATTGCAAACTGATGAATTATGTGAATGGATTGTATTAGATTATGTCCTCTGCTATTAGTAATAACAAAGGTATATATAGAAAATATAATAGTAAATCTGAGATAATTGTTATAGCAGAAAACAATTATAACATATTCTGTCCAATTCAAGAAACTTCCAACTGCCCCATATATATCATAACACCATCTATAAGCTCATGGTGATTTGAAAACTAGCCTTAGTTTTCTATGAAACTTCTCAAAGATGGATACAGGCAGTTGCTTAATGAAGACTCCGAAGGCTCCAAAGTTCGGTGATTGTTGAGGAAATAAAGAGAGCTACCTTTAGTATCATGGCCTTACTATATCCGTAGAGGGGATGTTTTATTTTCTCTATACTATAGACTCATATATATATGATCATACCCATTAACTATGATGCAGTGAAAAATAAAAAAATGTAATATCACATTTTTAATTGAGGGTAGATTTAAGTATCACTTAATTAGTTTTGGGTTATGGTGTCTAAATAAGTATGTATAAATGATAGAGAGAGAATAATACGATCATTATTTAGAATTATTTAATCAATTTAATTTATACATAATCAAATGTTATGTAAGGAAAAACATCTTCTAAAGTGAAATAATTTATAAAGTGCTAAATTGGTACTTCAATCACCTTTAAATGTGTAACCTTTATTACTTGTGTATTCTACCATCTTAATTTAAGGGTGATTAGAGCATTACTTTATTTTTTCTCTAAAGTGATTAATAATTTTAGAAAAATTTGATTGGCTATGCAAAATAAATAAAAAATCATACCTTTGAAAGGTTAATGTTGATCAAAATTACAAATGTGTATAAATATGATATATGGCTAATAATTCACTAATCTTATTTTGTTTTATTCTTTTTTCCAGCTTCTTTGTGTGGAAAACATCCTTATACATTTCGTGAGGTAAAGATGCAAAAGTATTATTCATTTAATAAATGGTGCCATTGTTTCCATTTAGTATGTATCTTAGGCCAAACAATATATAATATAATCATATGTATAATTACTAAAGTTGAATATATATATATAAACTTTTTCATTATTGTTATGCATCAATATTATTTCATAGTATGCTTTAATTTAGTTTTAAATGAAAAATATTTTAATACATGTCTTTTATTTTTAGATATGTAGGCTTTCATCGCATATGTATACATAAAAAACATCTAAAAATATAATTACAAAAATCATTGTATAAAAATAATTTTTCAATTAAAAATAGTACGAATATGATGCAAAATTGAAAAACGCTATATGAACTTCATATATATGAAGTCATGAAGTATATAAAGAGGCATAATTACAAACATATTAACTAGAAATCCTAGTCCATCGAAAGTCCCATATCGATTGGAGAGGGAAATAAAACATGTCTTATAAAGGTATGGATGCAACTCTATTGTTGATGCGCTTTGATGGGTGGACATGGGGGTCAAGGTTTGCCATCATTCATACAATTGAAAACAAAGTGCACTAGGGTGAGTCTAGGAGACCGATATAGTGGTTAGGTCCTAGATTGATCGATGTGCCAGTGACACTACAACAAATCCGTTAGATAGCAATGATTTTTTTTCGCGGTAGTTAAATGGGATTTTCAGGCTTTTTTGCGGCAATTTTGTAGCAAACTGTCATGTTGCATTCGTAATGAACCGCCTCAACAGAAATTATAGCGGGTGTTCCCCAATAGTTTGCGTATCATTCGTCGTGTAAACAAAATGTCGCACAAGATTAGCAGCGGTTTATGTTTGAATCGCCTCAAAACCGATATTTTTCAAGAATTTAATATTGGTTGGGTGTCTTAACCGCCACAAATGTTTTAAAAAAATCAATAACATAAATTTATTTAGATGTCATTTTTAATGTTATATATATATTCTGATAAGATGTATTTTGATAAAATCACTAAAAGTTATAGTTCGGATTAAGTGTAAAAGTTTACAAGTGAAAAGTTGTTGCTAAAATAAGTTTTTAAATATGCAAAGTCTGAAACTAATTGTTTCAATTAATGTTATCATTTACATACTCAAAATGTTTTAAAGTTTACAATATTATAAAAAACATCGACACAAGTCTAAAACAAAAATAAATCATCTATTGTTAATGTTGGGAATAAAATAAACTTCAATTAGCATAAACCCTAAACCCTATATTAGATTATGTAATTCTAATATTTATCCATTTATTTGATACTGCGAACATGACCATCCAAATATGTCAAATGAGAACAAGTATGAAAACTAAAATGGAACAAGTCTATTGCGCATCATCTACTAGTTGTGCTCGGAAGTGTCGTATTGATACAGTGAAAAAACTCTTTGAGGAACCTGACATTTTCACGTTTCAGAGGATCTAATATATCAAGTCTATACCATGGTTCATTATTGAGATCAAAGTTCCTATATGCAACATTTGTCAAATCTTTTATCTGTTTGATGGGGTAAAATTCCAACTCGGCAAGTGCAGTGAATCGTATCAAGTAATACCACAGTCAGTGGATATCGTTCCCACGATAATTAACGGATTAAGCACCAACAATTAATTAATTCTTTAATTAGACAAGTCAAAATCTGTTAATATGAGAATAAGTATCAAGACAGAATAATAAGAATAACTTGACAATGAAGAAATCAAAGAAAAGATTAAGAAATTAGTGATGAAGAGAGTTAAGGATTTAGAGATGTTATCCCTAGGATACTAAATCTTATATTTACTTTCTTCTTATGCCCCTGTTTTGAAATTATTTACCTATTTGCTCGTTTTGCCACGATGGTAGCTGACTTTTTTTTTACGATGCTAATTAGGAGGCGCCAAACCGGGTAGAGATTTCTTCACTTGAGACGTGAAAGCGGGTAGCGTTTCCTTCCCAAATGCGCTTTTAGAGTAGGCGCCTCTAATTGAGAAGCGCAAATAGAGAATATCCTACTTGTACAAGGCCGTGTAATTCTTATGCGTCCCCACGGTGAAGACGAACAACGCATTAGTGCTCCCTGACAACACTAGTCAAACTGACTGAAGTCCCTTACTCCCTTCATTCCTTCAATTTTTTCTCTAGTCTCTTCTAAATACGAGGTTAAGAAGATTTAGAATTTTGAAGAGAAAATAATTTATGTTGAATTGGTTTGCATTCAATTTTTTCTATCAAATGGTAAAAAAAAAAGAAATAATGAAATACATTAACAAATGGTAAAAAAAATAAATAATGAAATATAGAAGCTGAGTACATATTTGAGTAGGTAGCATTGACTGAGGTTAAACATAAATTCTGAGGGCCAATAAACAATTACCATAAAAACTAGATTAATTATTTTTTCTTCTAATTTTATTAATTTTTAACTAGATTTTTCAAACGCTTGTCATTAATTTATATATTTAATAAAACAATAAAGCTAGCTAACCAAGTAGTTTTCTTGAACCAAGTGGTTAGCCAAGCATTCTTCTCCATGCGCCACTATTACCTTATTATAATGAATTTATCGTTTTTTGACACGCCATTATTGAATTTTGTTTTGTTTCCGTTGTTCGTTCTTCGAGCTAGCTTCTTCGTTCTCCTCCTTCTCTTTGTTGTCGTTCTAAATTTCATGATTCATAATTGGTGATTGGTGATTTGTTCTTCTTCTGCGTGATTTCTGCAACTCTGTTCTGCTCTGTTTTTCTTCTGCGACGCGATCTGTGCATATACTTCTGGTAATTGCATTTTTGTTCTCTGCAACGTCGTTAGATCTCGTCATCGTTTTTGTTTTCTTCTTCTGTTTTTAGATTTCATCTTTCAATGTTCTTCTTCGCTTTGATTTGCATATCTGTTTTTTGTGTTTCAAGTTGTGCTAGAATGGAAGCTTCGAGTTCAAATCCATTAGAGGAATTGTCTTCGGATCATTCATGTGAATCAAACAACACAGAACATGTTTAATTTCTTTTTCGAACTAATTTAGTGTTTCTTAGTTTGGTTGTTCATGCATTATAGTTTTCTGTTGTGTTTATGTGTTGTTTTCTCTTTCGTGCAGTTTAGTTTAGCTTTTCTGCACAGTTGTGTAGTCTTCGTTTGGTTCTGAATTTGCTTTTTCTCATTTTGGCTTTCCATTTCTGCTCATCTTAGCTTTCTATTTCTGCGGAGTTTTTAGTTTCTGTTGATTTAAGGTGTTGCTGTTGTTGTGAATTTATTTCTGATCAGTTTGGATTTTTATTTCTGTGCAGTTCTGGAGATTTTGTTGATTTAAGGTGATGCGGACATGTAAGAAGCAAGAAGACGAAGAAGATTTTATTTATGCGCATTATTGCTTTCTATTTCTGTGCAATGTTATTTTCTATTTCTGTGAATTATTATTTTATATTTCTGTACAGCAACAACAACAACAACAATAATGTAAAACAGAAAAGAAGAAGAAGAAGAAGATGATGATGATGCATATGCAAACATGGAAGAAAGAAGGAAGTAAGGAAAGAAAAAGAAGTAGAAAAAGATGCAGATGCAGACTTCGAAGAAGGTAGGAAGGAAGAAGAAAATTTTATTTATGCGCATTATTGCTTTCTATTTCTGCTTAATGTTGCTTTATATTTCTGTGCATTATTGCTTTATATTTCTGTACAGCAACAACAACATCAGCAGCAGCAACGACAACAACAACAACAATAACAATAACAGTAATGTAAAACAGAGAAGAAGAAGAAGAAGAAGAAGAAGAAGAAGAAGAAGAATGAGGATGAGGAGGAGGAGGACGACGACGACGGAGGATGAAGAAGACGATGTCGACGAAGGAGGAGGATGAAGAAGACGACGAAGAACGATGATCGAAGAACTTCTTTGAACGTTTGTTGCTTCTGTTGCTTCTTCAGCACGTGTGTTCACACGTTTTGTGGTGAGAGTTGTGGTGTTAATGATAACTTACTTGGTTAACCACTCGGTTAAGTAAATCACTTGTTCAAATAGTGAGATATATATATTTTATTCAACCAAGTGTAATCAAGTCATTTGTCATTCTATAAAACATAAGCTTATTCTTATGTTAATTTTTTTTAACTATTTCACATCAAAATATTTTTCTATTTAGCATAAAAATAAATAATTTCATCAGATAAAAGAGATATACACCTAATATTACTCTAATAAAAAAAGATGATACTAATAATAAAATAAGGACAAATCTATGGTACACATGTAAGTTTATAGGGAGATAAATTTTTTTGCTTTTAGCGACACTTCAGAAAAAACGTAACCATATACACAAAAGTGTTACCAATGGAAAAAACAATAACCAGAGAAATAAAAGAATTACAAAATGAATTAGAAAATAGATTAACAAATTTAGAGCAATTACTTCAGCAAATGAATAATCAATATTTAAATTTTTTACAAACAATAGAAAATTATAAAAATAATAAGTATTTTTCTACTGAAATTATAGAAGGAACGTCTACGCCACAAACTTTACCTGAACCAATAGGATTAGAATGCCTTAATAAAACCAATGAAGAATACCCACATTTGTTTCATACATTTGACCCACAATTAAATAATATAATAGATATATGTTGGGCAATTTACTTATGTACATGCAAAGAAAAATGTGAAGAATGTAAAAACAAAGAAAAGGGAAAACAAATTATTTTAAAAGAACCATTAAAAATATTAGAAAATAAGAGTTATACTTTAGAAGAATTACAACAACATTTTGAGATAAAACCGAAACAAAAAGAATCATATTTTCGTTTAGAAAGACTATCTCTATTTAAATAATAAAAGGAAGAAGAATATAATATTAACGAAATACGAGAAATTAGTATCTAGAATAGAGGAATTAAGAATACAAGAAAATTTAAACCCACTCGTAGGAGAAAATGAAGATGTAATAATAGAATATGGAAGCAGTGATGACGAGTATGAAAAAATTAATGTCGAATAAGATCCAAAACCAAAAGAAGAACCACATGGTGAAGGAAAAAGTGGGACAAAGGAAGATACTAACAAAAGAACATATGATCAATTTAACCAAAGTTTTAAAAATTTTACAAGAGAACAAGGATATTATCAACGAGCAAACAAATTTACTAAAATACCAGAAACATATAAACCAGTCATAGGAACATTATCACCAACTAACATTTTAAATATAGATTGTGTAGTTAACCTCAAGGAATTAATTCAGAATTGGTTAAACCAAGAGCAACTTATTATACAAACAGAAGAAAATATTAGAAATTTAGGTAAGGAAGACTTTATATCATATATATTATATAAAACTTCAGGAAACGTACAAAATTTCTTACAACGATTCACATTATCTGATATAGCATCCACAGGAAATACAAATATTGAAATATTAAAACAAATAGCGATAACTATATGGATTGAATTTATTGGAGGAACTTCTTCAATAGAAAATGAAAAACATAATCAAGATGAATTAAAATACAAATTAGCAAAAATAGAATTATGCAATATATGTAGCTTTGACGAATTTGCCTGTCAATATAAGCTATACTACTATAAATTAACCGGAAACGTAGATATCGAAGCATACAAACAGTTATTTTTAGCAAAAATTCCTCAACCAGTAGGAAAACTTATTACCGAAAGATTTATAGAACAATTACAAAAAGGAATAATACAAAATACATTAGGAGGAATTATAGCCACAGTTCACGAATATATAACCCATAAATGCGTAGAACAACAAGAACGCCGACAAATAATGGATACTTATATCTGATGTTTACTAAATTCCAAGATACTCCACAAAGATTTGGGTGCTCACCCAATTTTCAATGGGGGAAACGACGCCCACGCAGCAATATACCACGATGATGACGAAATTACAAATACCGCGCAAAACCGCGATACAAACAGCGACGACCTTACCAAAATTGGAAGCCATACTATAGAAAGAAATACTATAAAAAACAAAATGCTCCACCTAAACAAAATAAAAAATACTGCCCAGAAGGAAAAGTAACATGCAAATGTTGGATATGTAATGAAGAAGGAAAATATGCAAATAAATGTCCCAACAAACATAAAAACGAGACAACAAGAGATAAAACACAAAAACTAAAAGCTATCTATACTATAGGATTAGAACCCATAGAAGATGATTTTCAATATGACGAATTATTTGATATTTCCACAGAAGAAGAATTTACCGAAACAGATACATATAGCGAAAAGAAAAATGAATATGAATTCGACATTTATTGAAGTAGAAATACTTAAACTAGGAAGAAATCCTAGGAAGAAGATAAAAGCTTATATCGATACGGGAGCAACCTTATGTGTAGGAGCAAAACACATATTTAAAGTATGGGAAAAACTAGAAAAACCTCTAAAAGTACAAATTGCAAATAAATCAGTTTTAAAAATAAAATATGTAGCAAAAATGCAATTACTAAAAATAGGAGGGTATATTTTTCATGTCCATTCTATTTATCAACAGGAAATAGGAATGGATCTTATATTAGGAAATAATTTTCTAAGACTATATCAACCGTTCTAGCAAACTTTAAACGAAATAAGTATAAAAATACCAAGACTAGGACGACAACAAGAAAAAATTATATGGATATCAATTTACCACAGTATGACAACAATAATTCAGAAAATTTATGCTTTATTACTAAATATTATAGAAACATCATTAGAGAAACAAAAAGATGAGATACTTGATGAATTAACCAGTGATTATCCTTTAGATCCTAGAATCAATAAAAACACCGAATTAGTTAAGATAGAGTTAAAAGATCCAAATAAAGAGGTAAATGTACCTAACAAAATACCTTACAGTCCCGCTGATGTAAAAGAATGTAAAAAACTACTAGAATTAGGAATTATAGCACCAAGTAAAAGTAGACATTCGACACCAGCATTTTATGTAAATAATCATAATGAAATCAAAAGAGGAAAGCGAAGAATGGTAATAAATTATATAAAAATGAATGAAGCAACAATAGGAATAGCTAAAAAGTTACCAAGAAAAGAATACATATTAAATAAACTAAAAGGAAAAAATTATTTTTCAACATTAGATGCAAAATCAGGATATTGGCAACTACGATTAGAAGAAAAAACTAAAGAACTAACAGCATTTACTTGTCCACCACAAGTTTTATCAATTTAGGGTATTACCATTCGGATTAAAACAAGCACCGGGAATATTTCAGGAATTTATGGATAAAAATCTAGAAGGATTAGAAGAAATTAGTTTAGCATATATAAACGACATAATAATATTTACAAAAGGAAGTAAAGAAACACACCTTCAAGATGTGTTAAGAGTATTAGAACGATGTAAAGAAAAAGGTTTAGTATTAAATAAGAAAAAAGCACAAATCGCAAAAGAAGAAATAGAATTCCTAGGAATGAGAATACTGAAAGAAGGATTTATTTCAATCCAAAAACATGTATTGGAAAAACAGAAAGAGTTTCCCGATAAAATGGAAAATAGAAAACAATTACAGAGAATTTTGGGAAATTTAAATTATATAGGAGATCAAGGATTCCTACAAAATCTAGCAAAAAAATAGAAGAAATCTACAAAAAAAAAACTTTCTGAAAAAATCCCATGGAAATGGACTGAAAAAGATACAGAAGATGTTCGTATATTAAAACCGAGTTGTACTAATCTACCGCTTCTTTATAACTATAAAGAAGAGGATATACTTATTTTGTATACAGATGCCAACAAGAAAACCTGGGGAGCTCATCTTACAGCAATACCATAGACTACTATTGGAAATACTAAATACAATGATGAAACATTAAGTACTATATTGAAAAACCTATCAAAAGGAGAAAGGTCTCATAAAGAACTTATTTGCAAATACTTATGTGGAACATTTACTATAGCAGAACAAAGATATTCGATACATGAGCTAGAACTTCTAGCAGTATACAAAGCACTAAAGAAATGGCGAATGGATTTACTTCCAAAGCAATTTCTCTTAAGAACTGACTCTAAATATGTTATACGTTTCAAAAACTACGATATCAACAAAAAAATCAACTACAATCAACGAAGATTACTGATGAGCGCTCCGCCCGAAGCGTCGCAACAAGATTAATCCGGGATTCCCTTATCTTTTGAAAACAAGTTTTGATATTGTTGTAGGGAAATCTGAATAGATTATGTCGCGAACAAGGATGGGACTTGATCAAACAAAAGAGTTATCACAAGAAGCTTGCAACCAGTTACAATTACCGAGTATAGGACTCGGGTCATTCTCCCAACGAGTTAACGCATGAGACGATTTTGGTTGTGAGAAAAACGGGGGTTGCAATTGTGAGAGTGAGTGAATGGAGACTAAAAAGAGAGGTAAAGAGAATCTGATAAAAGGGTGCTAGGTCATGGATCGAGACATCACGTGTGTCCCCATAACCACCACTAATTCCCAAGTATAAATGTTTAGCATGTAACCCGCGAAGCCACACTCTACCAATCGGTCGAGTGGGTAGATCAACACCTTCCATAAGTCCCAGGGTTCTCATCTTCCAGAGCAACGGTCCTAGGTCTTTGGAACATGGATAGATCCTCCATGTTCACCTCATTAAGGACTCACTCTCTCTGGCGAAACCCTGGCGTCTACAGAAGATGCCAACCCAAGGATTAACAGCCGTGTCACCCACGAAGCCGCACTCTACCAATCGGTAGAGTGGGTAGATCAACACCGTTCCATAAGTCCCAGGGTTCTCATCTTCCAGAGCAACAGTCCTAGGTCTTTGGAACATGGATAAATCCTCCATGTTCACCTCATTAAGGACTCACTCTCTCTGGCGAAACCCTGGCGTCTATAGAACGGCACCAACCCAAGAGTTAACACATCTTTTCTTTAGGGACTAGTGGCTAGGATCATCCACATCTCAACCCATGAGCATAGCACAAGAACACTACTCCATAATTAAAGTAAGTAAAACACTAAACATGTGAAAGGCAAGAATTAAAGACATAATAGCAAGTAAAAAGAAATAAACTTAGCAAGATGAATTAAAGAGAGAATCAACAAGAGATAGCAAGAGAATCATAAAAAGAACATGAACATAAACTAGAAATTGCAAGATGTAAAGATGAGCAAATTAGAAGTAGAAACTAGAATTGCATTAAGTAAAGAGAGCAAGTATTCAACAATTAAACACAAAACAAGTAAGAAAAGAAGAGTTTGGTTGGTGATGGGGTTCCTAGAGATGAAGAATAAGAAGATAAACTAGAGAGAAAATGAGAGAGATGGAGAGCTCCTCCAAAAATCTCCTAAAACTAAACTAAGGCTAAAATTTATGAAATGAGAGAATGTGTGTTGTGCTTCAGCTGTTCCTCCCCCATATAGGTCGAATTGGGCTTGAGAAATGGATGGGCCATGGCCCAAAAAAGTGAAATCCCCAAAATAGCCTTCCTTTAAGTGAGTTCCGCCGTCGTCGCGCGGGCGTGCCACTCCCATCTGACGGGCACGCGAGGTCCTTGTCTTGGGCGTTACGAAATGGGGTGGCATGGGCGCATCATCTGGGTCGCGCGGGCGCACCACCAACGGAAACTTCCATATTAAGTAAGGAGGGTACAGGCGCGCGGTCAACGCTGAGTTGGGCTCTTTTTTGGCTTTTTTGTCCATTCTCCTTGCTTCTCTTGTTCTTTTTAGCTTCCCTTGGGCTCTTCCTCTACACTTTGGGCCTGAAATTCACTAACAAACACATCAAGGCACCAAGTGGGAGAAGATTCAAACAATTTACATACATGGAAGCTAATTTAACAAATTAATCAATTAAGGGCACAATTATGCAAGAGATGGAAAACCTTGGTCAATCACTAGCAAATATGTAGAAAAAGTGTTGATGAGAGTATCTTCTTAAGCATGAAATTATCGTAAAAAACCTCCTCATCAAACACCCCACACTTAAAATTGAGCATGTCCTCATGCTCTAGTGCTTATGACGAAAGGGGAAAATCACAAAGAATTTACTCAAACCCATCAATGAGATCAAAGGAGAGGAACTGCACAACATTATTATGGATGAAGTAATATCAAAACTCAGGTGTATAGGGTTGAAGACGCTTGACTCCTTACTAGAACCCTTACTAGTCGTGTATGCGCTCTGATCACTCAGGTGTATAGGGTTGAAGACGCTTGACTCCTTTCTACTCATGCTCTTCGTAGATTAATCCTCATTTAACCAATCAACATCAATTGTATGTATACATGTATCATCATGAGGGCTTTTCAGGGTTGTAACGTGGCCAATGTGAAGGTAGGATATAAGTTTTGGCTAAGTGAGCTTGTAAGATGGATCCTTGATCAATGGAGGACACCTAGCACTCTTTAATTTCTTCACTCAACCAACGTTTCCCGAAAACTCACACTTCCGAAGAACATGCAATGCATCTATGAATGAATGAGGATGTATGTAATTGCTTATTTGA
>JASCZI010151064.1:208467-219075 GCA_036250425.1 Stylosanthes scabra | reverse complement strand
CTAACAAGAATCCAATAATGGCCTTCTTGTCATCTTCCCTGCCATATATATCAGAACTTTCGAGCAGCGATGATTGAACTCTCCATGACATGCCCTCTGGATCTTCGACAAGCTCTTGTTTTAGACCAAGATCATCTTTCTCTTCAACAATAGACTCTAGCTTATCAACTATATCTCGCATGCTATCTACCACCCCCATCTCATGATCACTATCTTCCAGGATTGAATTAACAATAGAGTGACAATAGGAAGAATAGTTACCTGGATCCCTTTGAGTGGGGGTGGGGGTAGCAATGGCAATGGCAGCTTTAGTGGAGAGTTCATCCAGCAGGTCATCAGCCATATAGAGAGCATCTTGGAGATCAACGAGCCATTTCTTCACTTCCTGGTCTATCATCTGCTTCTGCTCAGCATCATCAAGAACAGGTCTAGTGGCACGGAGACTCGCCCTCATCCTTCGGAACAACTTCTGGTCAGCTAACTTCTTTGCTTCTGGGGTTGAGTTGACATCCAGTGAAGACAGCTTGTTCAAAACAGCATCAACAAAAGAAGAGAGATAAGCTCTACTCTGAAGTTTTGCAGCCATGGTTGAGGCTCAAGTTCGGGAGATGATGAGATCTCAACAAAAACAAGTAAGAAAGAAGAAGGTGATGAGTAAATGTGTTGTAGCAAGATTGCTATAAGGTAGCTGATCTTCTCAAGCACAAAGGGATTTCAAGTGTTTGCAGTGCACAGAAATTTCCGCCAATAGTTCCTTGGAGAGAGTACTGACAAACAGAAAGAAATGTGAAGGAAACACCCTCCTAGAATAAAATAAGGTTATCAATATGCTAGTGGACATGGAACAATGTTTTTGACTTTTTGGAGTAGGTGAAGTCAAGCTCTTATATTATAAAAATCATTAGTGACATCTTTTGTCCAACAAATGAGAAATTTCCGAGAATAATTTTAGTACCACATGCCTTGAAGACCAATCATCTTTTTACATAATATCAACATAGCATAATATCTTGCAATTCATTAAACAGAGCATTTAAAAAATTGAAGGAAATTGAAAGGAAATGGGAAAAGAAACGTCCTATTTTATATGCTAACGTGTATTATACACTAGTGACTGATTTTGTTGAGCAAATAACATAATCTTAAAAATAAATGATTATACAAATATGATTACCGAAAAAAATATTACATTAATTTGCTAAATAAACAATTATTGTGAAAAAAATTTAAAAATGAATAATTAATTAAAAAATGAAAACTATATGGTCAAATATTGTGCATAATAATTGGCACACCTTGATCCACAACTATTTCCATTGGCACCAAAAGTAATATTTATATAAGGACATAGGTTTCTGATAATCCAATTTCAAAGGAATTTCTCCCTTACATTAAATACAAACTCCTCTATGTTCTTACCATAACATAAGACTCTGAGAGTTTTTAGCTTTCGCCACAAGTATCGTTTTAGACCCTTTTTTTTATGTTTAGAAAAAAATTGAAAATCAGAAGATAACTATCCCAAAGGCCAAAGGCATAATCTCCTCAGCATGTCATTTCTGGGCAAACAATCAGCCTGAAAAAAAAAAGAAAAAAAAAAAGAGAAAATAGTTATGTTAGAATCTGGATGGATGAATAGTTATGTCATCTCTATGTAAATAATGATGTGAATGGAAGGGTTTTAATGTGTTATCATTAGGACCATTTAAGAGCTATTTTAGTTCTGAAATGGATTAAAGATTTGCTGATTCAGTTCTGAAAGCTGATAGGTACTAAAACAAACAACAAAGATCAATCAAGGCTCACCTTCAAATATGAGATGCTGAGGAGTATGCATTCACAGAAACAAAAATAAAGCTTAATTTGAATCTGAGCCAGCAGAAAAAGTGGCCGGAGAATTGTTGCCGGGCGAAGAGTTCCGTCCAAGAGCTTCCACATTGCGCCGGTTGCTTGTCTCAGCAATGGAGGAATCAGTCGAATGATTTGACAAAGAAGAGTCCTCAACTCTATTATTCTCTCTAGTTTCAAGACGCTCCATCAACCGGGACACACTTGCAATTCCAGCATTCAACTCTCTCTTGACTTCTGAACCGAGTTCCGACACAGAAGAATTTCGAGAGAACAGCCTATCTTTCCATCCCCTTGTGCCCTTCGAAAGGGATTCTTTGTATCTAGTCATAAAACAACTCAATACCATAAAAGTCAATTTGACAAAGTACATATTTCTACAGAGTAAGGAAGGACATTGCTTCCTAAGAAATTGTACCTCAGGGACATTGCATTAAATTTGGACCTCAAAGAATCAGAAAATGACTGGAGATCTGATGGTCCGGCTACATCTTCGTTCATAGTCGAAGAATGAGTGGTAGAACTTCTGCATGCAAATGAAGACAGAATACATAACTCCACTTATCCAAAAAACTAATAATGATCCCTAAGATAATAATCATTAAGACATAACTACATTAGTACCTTTCATTAGGGTAAATCCCTTCGCGGTTTGTAGCTGAGACAGTAGACCTGTGAGCTAAAGAAGAGCTCCGATTTTGAATATGTGCAATCAGCTGAGACATTGATGGTTCGTCTCCATCGGATGTAAGTGGCGTAGATGGACTTCCTACAGGGATTTCAGCCAGTTCATTTCCGTCTCCAGCAGCAGATTCAGGACTAGATGGATGTACACTCGGCTGCGTCGAGAATAGTAAGAACTGTGGATGGACATGAGCAGATGACCTAGTACTTGTTCCTTCCCTGCGACCAACATATCGTGCTCTCCTCATTGCTGCCGCAGCAGCTATATGTTGAATTATTCGCTCTTCAAACTGTATAAAACATATCACAGACTTATGATGTGCCTAACAAAGTGAATCAAACCAAAACTTCAAAACTGATGACAGATAACTGACCTGCTGCAATTCAGGATCATCTCCTGCTGCAATTATGGCTGGATGACGAAAAATATCAACATTTCTTGATGGGGTAACCCTTATGCTCCTCTCCTGCTCTACTGCCTCGAGCAATTCTTGACTGTCGTAAATGCATACAAGTTATATTATAATTCCAAAAGAGAATCATAAAGTAGATATCATATTTGAAAAGAAAAATCATAAACAAACAACCTGGTACCATCCTTCAAGCTAACAGATTGCCAACACATGGGACATTGGGAGCTTCTTTGACACCTGTGAACAATAACTCGTAAAATTGCTGAAGTTCTATAGTTCTATTTTCATTCAAAGAAGCAATGTAGAAACAGCACAGTGAAAGAACAATGGTCATGATCAACATCGATAGGGATATTAAAACGCTGTATCATGCCGAAATTTTGGTCCCCTGCACTTTGCCCAACCCAAAGATTAAATGAAAACAAAACAACAAAGTCGGAAACGGCATATAAGTACATCATCGCTACCTTACTTCTGGTTCTATAAGGCAGTTTTAATAAATAGAAACCAAATTAAAAAACACAATGTATAAGTATAACCCTATGAGAACCGTAGAAAGCAAATTAGGATGTA
The DNA here is from genome assembly GCA_036250425.1 of Stylosanthes scabra. Lineage (NCBI taxonomy): Eukaryota > Viridiplantae > Streptophyta > Magnoliopsida > Fabales > Fabaceae > Stylosanthes > Stylosanthes scabra. The sequence goes on along the minus strand of JASCZI010151064.1, from coordinate 215,557 downwards.
CCATTCAAGAATGCAGTGTAGGTGGAACTCGTGTTTGCAATTAGTCACCTGTATTGAACAAATTCCTTTCAATTGAACTCAAATAAATACTTATTATGGTACTATTTCTGGAATCGAAAGACAGATGAATCAAAGCAGAACATTACCGCCGCAGGATCACTTTCGCAAAACTCCTCAAGGCATATACTGCAAGCATCATAACAGGCTTCTTGAATCCCGCCTTCAACAAAGGCTGCTGCCGACGTTGTATGGCTTTCAATCTTCCCTTCCTTCTCTGGAACCTTTTAAATACATATGGTTTCCATAAGTACATTTAAAATCCAGATTCTACCCGAAAAAACTTCATGTACTAGGTGACAGTAGAGAACAAAAACAATTCAATAACATTAAACACCATTAGCTCAATTAAACAAACCTAACTCAATTAATCATCATCATCATAACTATAATCAAACATAAAGCCAAAATACGCTTTATACACTCTTTAAGCAAGACTACCATGGCTTCAGAAAATAAACTCAAACAATGATCATTGTTTCAGACTCAGCTCTAGCCATTTACTTAAACCTAGCCACTGGAATACAAATTTGATCATCTTACTCCCTAAGAAATACATTCAGAATTATTCCTGAAACATCTGTTAGTTAATCTTTCTATAAATGTACCAAATACATGCCAGTATATGAACATCATAACAAAAAACCACAGCTCAGAATAAAGTGATCATGTAAGGATGCAATTAGAATCAATTCCTGTATAATAAAGGTTTAATCTTTGAAGCATAAATTGAAATGGGTATTTGACAAAAAAAGTAAAAAAACACAAATTTTGATTAAAATTCAACAAACAAACAAATAGTTACAGTAATTACCTCCATTGAGAATTGGTACAGCTCCACAAAGGAGAAAAGAAAGGGTCTCAAGAAATTTGTGATCCCACCAAACAAATCCTTGAATTCAAAACCCTCCAAGGAAGCAGCTAATGATGCATTGCAGAAAACAACAACAACAACAACAACAACAATTCAGTGATGGAAATTATGATTATAAATAAAGAAAGAACAAAAAGAAGAGTGTAGCAGTTTACCTTGTTGGATTTTTATTATGATTCTTGATGATTTTGATTTGAATTGATTGATGGATTTCTTTACCAAATTTGTGTTTGTGTGAAATGAAGAATTTTGATTATTGACAAGAAACCCCCACTAACCCCACAAGTCCACAACCATCGCAGAAAAGGACACGAAGAGGAATAAAGTATACTCAACTTTATAGCTTTCTACGCCTTAATTTTATCAATTAATCATAATAAAGTCTTGATTAAATTAAAGAATTAATTATGATAATCAAGAACAAAAAAAAGCCAAGATATTTAATAAAGATCATTATGATGATTATGATTTTATGAATATCCAATCACCACCTAACTATTTATTTGTCATAACTAGTAATCTTTTATTTGGTTCAATATAAATAATTAACATTAGTATAAAATATAATTATTAATACGTTAATTTTTTTTCCTACCTATAATAATTCTATTTTTTATATGGATATAAAAGTGGTGTTGATACCTGAATAACATTATTCATTCATTTAGAAAAAAAAGTAAGATTGTATTATTTTAAAAAATTGAGATTAAGCAAGAAATATGCAAGTATATAAAAAAGGATGAAAGTTAATAAAAATGATTTTCTCTATGAATATTTTAGCTCCAATGAAATTTCTGAAGGAAAATAGAAATTTCATAATTTTATTTATTTTTCCATCTTCACTTTTTTTTTTTTTTTGGTCATAGTACCAGCTTTCTTTGGGTTGTGCCATGCCAATTTTGTTTTGGTCATGGTACCAGCATTCTGTTTTAAGAAAGGAAAAATGAACAATGAAATTGTTAATAGACCATAAATAAAACCCTAAGGAATTATATTGGGCCTAGGCCAATTTTATTTAAGGCTTGATTCTATTTTTGTTGATAAATGAGGCCTGGGCCCAAGGTAAACCCAAATACATTACCACAAAGAAATTATATTGGGCTGGGCTAACTGAAAAAGACCACTCGTTAATTTCAAAAAAATTGTATACCAAAAATAAAAGTCAAAATGAAGACTTTAGCTCAAAGCTAAAATAAACAGTAACACTAATGAAAAAACACTCTTTTGGAATAAAATTATTTTACTTCTGTATTTTCAATAACTACATTGGAAAAACTCTTTGGCTACTCACACAATTATAGAATGCATCTATTACTTGTTATTTTCTTTTTAGTTTATGATTTTTTTATAAAGACAAAATAAAATTAATAAATATTTTATTTTTAATATTTAAAATCATATCTTCATCTTATCTAAGAGTTCTTAGCTTATTATTTAGAGAAATATAGGTAAAGGCATCAATGAACTATAACATTAGGAAAAGCGAAGAAAATCGGTAAAGAAAATTTGCCTTTTTTTTTATCAATTAATTACTATATATATATATATAAAGTGAAATTCGAATTTTTAACAATTATTTAAGCGAACTAATAAATTAAATATTTTTCAAATTAAGTTTATTGAAAATTTGCGTCTTTGTTTGTTAGAAAAATAAATAACTCCATCGCAACAAAAGGAAGACTATCACTATCATCATTGAATGTTATGCCAAATATTTAATAAGCTTACACAAAGTGAATTAAGTTGTGACTGTTACAAACTGCCACAAATACTGTTCATGATCAACTATATGGACACAGATACAATCCGCTTTTTATTTTCTTTTTAGTTTTTCATGAATTAGGGTTGGATTTTGTGCTTAAAAAGTCACTGTAAAAGGGGGCCAGTTATCTCTATATATTAATGTCTCTACTCTTTGGTTGGTAGAATTGACAATTGCTATTTTGTGGACCACAATTCCATTTATGAAGATGAATCCATCAAATATATCTATCTACCTTTGAATGTGACCAACAAGTTGGGTTCGTTTAACGATTAATTCGCTTAATGGAGTATTGGAAATTTAAATTCCGTCTTGTATATGCACTAAATCCTTAAATAAATTTTAGATTCGCGACAAATTAGTCATCGACTTGTTAGGTTGGGAAATATCGTAAAAAAAAAAAAAACAAATAAACAAAAATTTGAATGTGACCCTTTCACATGTTAACCATTTACATCCATAACTTGTTTAATTGTTTTTTCCATCTGCATTTGTATATATTATGCCCTTATTAAGTTTCATAATTATACTTATAAATAACATAAATAAATTAGAATTACATTTTTAATTAAAATACAAATAAAAATACAAAAATTTAATAATAACTAAATTTTTATCTTTATAAAAAAATTATTCTACAATAATAAGAAGTTTAATTATTTTAATAATTAATTGATTAAATGAAAATATCAAAAAAAATATACAAATACTTAAGGACAAGTTACTGGAATGAAATACACCAACATGAAACCAATATTACCATATTACTCTAAATAAAAAAAAATGATCAAATTACTCAGTTTGTATAATTTTATAGAATCCGTGGCACCCTACCATGTTTTCATGGATTCATGGCAGGGATCCGTGGCACCCTGCCATGGATTCTGTGTTTCTTGGCTCTAATTTTAAAAAAAAATTATTCAAAAATAATTTGTAGTAACTTTTTTTAGTTAATCAATATATTAATAAATATATGATGATCCATAACATAAAAAATCATATTTTTTTGTTACACCTACTCTTTTTTAATTTTTATATTAACTATCTCAATAAATACATTACACATTATATGTTCATGTAATATTTAAGTCTCAAATTTATATATAAAATATTACACCACTATAACAATTTATTAGCTTCATAAAAAAACACATTAATGTTTTTAAAAACTTACAAATTTATAGATGCCATAATTATTCTCAATAAATTCCAAGAAATTGTTAAGATATTCTGATATTTAAATAAAATCTCCAATTATCCGATTATTTTTAGGTTTATAGCAAATCTGACTTAAAATAAATTTTTCATATTTTCAAAATAAATTCTTTTACCAATCCATTTTTTTTACCATTTTAATTAAAGTGAGTACTGAAATCCACCATGGTCGTTAACAATATATTTTTTATGAAGCTAATAGGTTGTTATAGTCATGTAATGTATTTAATTATTGGGATAGTTGATTCATGTATAATATAAAAGTACAAATAGGAGTAGGTATAATAAAAATATATAATTTTTTATGTCACTGATTATCATATATTTATTGATTATACAAATTATTATATTTTTTTTTAAACATTAGAGCCAATAAACACAGAATCCGTGGCAGGCTACAATGATTTATAGAATCCATTGCAGTCTGCCACGAATCCCATTTACATATAAGTCACTCAGAATTCGTGGTAGGGTAACTTGAATTCAATGTATTTTAGAATCAAATCCATGGAATCCATGGCAACCTGATCATTTTTTTATTTTGATATAATTTGATAATATTGAATTTTGTTTAGTGTATATGATTTTTTTTCATATTTTAATTTAGCCACCAAAAATAAATACAAAGTCCTTAATATAATAATTAATTCTAGACAGTCTTTGAAGAACTATGTACCCTTTTATGCCAGGCAAGTTTTATCAGAGAAAAGTAAGGTTGGCTAAAGATAAAAAACTTTTTTGGTGAACGGCTAAAGATAAATTGATAGATTTAATTTACCCTGAGTAGGGGACCAAGAATAAAAAAGGTGCACCTAATAAAGACAAATTAGAATAATGATACAGGTGAAAAATAAATAAAATTGATTATTTATTAATTACTATTAATTTTATTAGATGAAAATGTGAGATTCAAATCTACATGCATGCAACATATAACCAGACATGTAGCGTAGACAATTTGAGAGGTCACATTCTTTAGTCTTTACACTCACAAGCCACCAAATAAATATTTGATAAAATTGAGATATTTGAAAAAGTAGTATTTTTTATTTCCCACGGTATTTCTGAACTCCATAAGTCGAACATTAATTTGTCATAAATTTAAATTTTATTTGGGAGTTTATTGCTAATGATCAATCAGCTTTAGCAATGTATATTTATAGACGAAAATTTAAGTCATCAATATTTATTTAAACAGACTAATAAATTGGCCACTAAATAATCAAAAGCTAGTTCAACTACTGAAACACCTGACCCTTTCATGTGCCTATATATTACTACCAAGCAAAGGGTAAATTTGGTTCTCAGTTGGATAGTGACACTTTACTATTCTTTTATTTTCTATGGTCTACTTTTAATTTACAATATTGTCTCAGATTAAATTCGTGAAGGTAACATTCAATGTAATATCCGTGAAGAAAACAAAAAAATAAATTAAAAGTAACGTATGTCATTGTTAAAGAATGAAACCTAATAAGATATGATGATGATGATGATGCTTGTGATCTCTAAACATACAAATTTGTGTGTCCAAAACCACAAACGAAGGGACAGCGTGTTCATCACAAGTTAGAATATCTCTTTTAAGGTCTTTTTCATTTATATTATGTATTCTTATATGTACACCACATTGTTAAAGAGAAATAATATCTATAACCATGGTTTATTGTAGGAATAAGCAATTCAGCTCGAATTCATTTTAGCAAATCTTAAGTTCGAAACTTAATATATATACAACTATGAGAGATTCGTCCACTACAGCCAAATGTATGACCTAAATCGAGTTTGGATTAGTCAGAGAAAAATTCTAATTTCTGAACGGAAAAAAAAAAGAGAGAGAGAGAAATAATATATTTTAAACCAAAGTATAGATTTCACATGTTAACGTTGAGGGTTTGATGAAATCACATGTTAGCTCTCTAGTGATGAATGGGGGTATTGCAAATTAAGGTCTCTTTTATTTAAACTTTAAATAATTGTGCAGTGGTTGGTTTCTTTTATCATAAGGAAAGGAAAATTTTAGTTAATTATAATTGACTAATTGCGTGCACGTATTATTATATATAAAAATATTTGTGTTTTTACTTTTTATCTAATCACTTATGTTTTAGAAAAACATGGTTTTTTTTATATGATATATATTATTAGTCTTTTCTACATAAAATGTAAATTCTCAATATAATTACGGATGATTAATGTATTGTTCACACTGATTTGATTTATTGTGGTTCCTAGCTAACCAGCCAAAAGAAAAAAAAAATCAATGCTAGAGCTATCAAGTCGCATATAATTAAAAAAAGAGTAGTGTTATGGAATCAATATTAAGGGACTAATAGGGAGTCAATAAATATAATTAGGAAAATAATGGGTGGTAAAAAGGGAAAGAGAAAAAAGAAAAAAAGCCTATTGGCCATTTATCGACTAACAAACTATAGGCTCTCTAAACTTTCTCTTAAAAAAAATAGTACGTAATGTATATAATGTTCGTTCTAATGAAGAAGAATTTACATATTTTCTTCATGAGTCTCTACAAAATCAAAGAAGTGCCATAAATTCCAGTTTGGAAAAGGTATATCTGTATGAAAAAAAGCCTATTATGGACAATCCAACAGGCAATTGAAAATATGATATAGTGTTCATTTATATTCCATCTTTTCCCTTATAATTATTATTAGGGCTTAATTATTCTATGAGTTCGTACTAGTCATTTTGCCAAATTTGTAATCAAATCTTTATAGTTTATCAGTTTGGTATTAAGTCTCTATAATATATAAATATTTTCAAGTATGTTCCATTTAATTACATTTTCTTATGAAATACTAAAGATTTTGGAATATTTGTTTTGGTGTTTGATGTAAAATAAATTATAGAATATTCCAAAAACGAAAATACTCTATGACTATTGCATTTTTTTTAAAAAATAACTAAAAATAAGAATCTAATTATTCTAATATAGGAATTTAACTTATGAGGAATTAATTAAGAAAAGTTTAAGAACTAGTAACTTTAATTTATATCAGTCAATATTTTTAACCAATAATTTAATAATTTTGTAGTTAATAACTCAATATTATATTTTTAACTAACATATTTAAATATTCTTGCTTACTATTGCCCAAAAATAATAAAGATATTGGCTTGATTGTATGTTGAATTAAAATTTGGTGAAATTACTGCAAGTA
>JASCZI010151064.1:189568-199659 GCA_036250425.1 Stylosanthes scabra | reverse complement strand
TGTGAGTATAAGACACCTTCACATCAGAGGTAGTCTTTGAAGAATTCATATGCAGAAATTGGTTTTGTACATCACATTTTATTGCAAAAGCAGTTACAAGGCACTCAGCAACTTCGATGAGTCACAGGAATCGTTTAAAACAACCATTCTTGCTTCGCTGATTGTTCCAAAAAAGTCTGATGGACATGCAACCAAGTGAACCAATTGGACTCCTGAAATGCAAAAATACATTCTTCTAAGTAAACATTAGAGAACACATTACATGATTATAGCATGTATTTGATTCCGTGTTCGAATGAAACCCCGAAACATGATTTCAGCCAAAGCTTTCCAAACGCAAAACCAGACATGCTATTAATGCATTACAATTACAAGTTTACCACACACCTTTGTACTCATAACGGCGGTGACAACACAACCTTGCCGTTCTTCACCTACAATGTTGACAAAATATTAGGTAGAAGTAAAATGTACAACATAATTTTTAAGGATAGCGGAGGGTAATTGGGGGGGAAATGAAAAATTAAGGGAAACTTATACCATATAGTTCCCACTTGTCAAACTTCAATAGCCATGTATCCGAACCAATCTGTGAAGCCGACACGTCATCCACCCAAATCTTCAATGGCTTTCCTTGGCTGTCGCCGTACACCTTCCTCAAAATATTTAGGTGGTCCTTGATATGGCTCTCAGTGCCAGAAGGATGGATAAAAACACCGGTTGGATGCTGCATATTAAATGAAAGAACAACTTAGAAACTTTTCAAAAGGTAAAGTGCTTATTAACAACTTAAAAAAGTGATAAAAGTGATTTCAGGTGCATCCATGAAATTAAAAGGCACTCATACAGAAACAGCCTTTAGTCCAGCAAGAAACAGCTCAGTGTTCTCAACTTCTGCACGCCTCCACTTTTCCAGTAACAAGTTAAAGTTCACAACTTCATGAGCTGGATGCGCATTTTCAATGTCTTTTGTAAGATCTGAAACATCTCTAGGCGATATGTTTGTGCCTAATTTGAAATGACCTATAGCTTGTATAATCCCAGCTGCACATCGCTCTGAGGCATGAAGAATCTTGGGGTTGTTTTTAGCATTTGCAGCATACCACTGCAACAATTCTTCTTGGGCGTTGCTTACCTATACGAAGAACAGAAACAGACACACTAAGGAAAAACAGTATCAATCTTGACTGATAAGATAAAGCATGACGATAAAAATAGATTGAACACCAACCATGACGCCATGGACTTCTGGGATGCTAAACAGCTCAGCATCATTTCCAGAGTCACCGCAAACAAGAGTGTTAACAGGTCGCTTTCCTTCGGCCTCAAATTTCTTGAGCAGATAAGCAAGAGCTTGACCTTTGCCAGCACCTTGTGGTAGGATATCCAAATCAATTCCTCCACTATATATTATTTTAACATCCAACTGGAAAGAAAAAAAATGAGGTAACAGTATGAAAACATATGCAAATATTAAACGAGTAAAGATGTAAACAGAAATTCTGAATTGTACACTCAAAGTACATACAAAATCATTTGACAATGAACAAGCTTCCACAGCACTGAAGAAGGCAGCAATTAACAAAAAGGAGTTATGGCCTAAGGCTTACCCCACGCCCCTTGAGAACCTTATTAAGGGCCTCGGTCACTTGTTCAGCCTTCTCTTTCTTGACATAAAAGCTAACTTTGTGTGGCCTTTGTTCCGTTTCTGCCTGCACTAGCAATTATCCCAGATAAGAATCATATCATTCTAAAATGTCAACTCAAAAATAGTTACCGCCGAATCAAATAAGTCATGATATGTGCATGCCCGAACTGTATCGCCTTTTAATCATTTACCTGACGACTAAGTTCGGGAAACTTGCTTGTTTCCTCTATCACTACGTCCTTGTCCCATTTCTGATTCAAAAACTGAACCCATCCATCATCCGGCTCCATCGATTTACCATACGTTATCTCGGTCCCCACAGACATTATGGCTATATCCGGAGTTATCATGGGCTTCTCCTTCCTCAACTGTTTGTATAGTGTAGGAGACCTTCCGGTCGAGAAAACTAGCAGGGAATCGTGGCGGTAATGGGCTTCCCAAAGCGCATTGAACCTTAAAATCGAAGTGTTCTCAGGGTCATGGTGATCAACCTGCAAAACAAATATGCCATAAACAATTCAATTCACACACACAATGGATTCTTAATAAGAAAAATGAGCAAGTTGATAACTAGAAAACACACCATTGTGTGATCAAGATCCGAAACAATCATGAGACGTGCAGAGGATTTTAGGCGATCCATGATATTCTTCTGCAAAAAAGGGGTTAAGAAAAACCGTTATGTGATTAACATTTTCATTCAGTGCATTCATTCTGAAACAAAAATGTGGAAACCAATCAAAGACCTAAAATTGATTAGATTAACTAATAAGCAAGTATATAATTACGTGCATAAACTCAATCTAACTCAAATATTCATCACCATAGTATAAGCATTGAAATTCAGAGAAACCATCAAATAAATAAAGAGAATCACCCATCTCGATTAAGCTTAAAATTTCGAAACTTTACCATTAAATTTCAAAGTAATAAACTGAAAGATTCTTTTTTTCGCCTCAAAAAATGAAAATTTGAAAGAGGGAAAGAAAAACGGAGAATTGGGGGGAATTTGTACCTGTGAGTGTGATAATAGATGGAGATTGTGAAGCGTGTGGTTCCTGTGTGTCTGAATTTGAAGTGTTGAAGAAGAAGATGAAGAAGAATCAGAATCAGAGAGAAAGAGTAGTGACTGATGAACATGAAAATGGGAACAATTGGATCCAATTTATTTGCCGCTTTTTCTCTCTGAAACTGTATGAAACTCAATAAATTTTTTATTTTATTTTTTATTTTCCCTTTTAATATATCTTATTTTTTTATATTTTTTTAATTAGAAAGAATTCTATTTAAATTGGTAATATTATTTTCCTAATTAATTGAGAATACTTATTTTATATGCTCAATAACCACACAAGTATTTCATAAAACAAAAATATAAAGATACATTTAGTTTTCATTTTTATTTTTTTAATCTTTAATATTTTTTATTTTTATTTCGTATTTTCAATTTTTTTTACAAAATCCTAAAAGTAAAAAAATTAAAAATAAAAAATGCAACCAAGCACACCATAAATATGTTTCATATATATAAAGTTGATGTGTATTTTGTTATACAAATCTAACATTTCATTCAATGATTTAGTAGTGATTTTGTATTACTTGGACAGAAAGAAAGTGATGGCAGCTTATTCTATAAAGAGATCTGAAGATAATAAAAGCATCTCACTCACACACATGAGGTAGGCACAAAGATAATGAAATGAAGGGTCATGGTTCCACATGCATTCCCATTTGCCAAACATTAGATTGGGTAAATAGCATATTAGCATCTCAAGCACACACAGCACAAACCAACAAAAAGGCACAAATCATTCAAAATAAAGTTTAAGAAAATAGATTAGACAGCATATTCCTCAGGAATATTTTAACATGTTTAACAATCAATTTCCTTTTGATGCTTGCTATATAAGATAGCAAAAAAAATGTGAATGCTGAATATAAACTTGAAACTAGAGCCTGGCTTAACCAAATCTATAGTTGTTGGGTTATAATATTCCACAGTTGAACTGTATAGACACCAGCACTTGTAAAGAGAATAATAAGCGGTTTTGTGTATGGATCAGTGTGTTAGATTTCATGAGAAAGGCATGCTTGTCATCAAAGTAATGCACCTGAATATTCAACTGTTCAAGTGTTGTTGAAATTGTTGATGAGTATCTAGTCCAAAAAAAAAAATTGTTGATGAGTATACTGATGCAGCTTGTTTAGCTGTCACAATTAAGAATGTAATGTCAATGCATGAAATAATAATAATTTTGGTCGCGTAGTAGCTCGCATAAACAAATATCGTGAGTTCGAATCTCACCTTGTGCACACAGCAATTTATTGATCAGCCGAACAATAAGGGATACTGTGGCAAACCTAATAATAACTTTGGTGAAATTTTGTCAAAATTTACTAATCAAAAGTAAATTCACATTTTTGGAACCTAATTAAAATTTTTCTTTTAAATCCGGAAAATTAATGGAGAGTTTATTAAATTATGAAAGAAAAAAACTAAGCAATTTGCTTTGTTTTCATATTTTATCCCTTTATTAATGGCTTAGTTACATTATCCTTCAAATATAATAATGTTTTATAGAAGTTATCCATGGAGTCCCAACATTTTTGTCTTTGTTCCCACAAGGAATCAGTTTCATCAGTTAGTGGAATCCACACTATTTTGCTCACCAACAAAACTTCCCATTAATTTGCCATTGCCAACCACCGATCATACCCACCATTACATATGATATATGAATGAATATATATGTACACAACACACTACTCTAACACACTTTTCACTTTCCATCTTCCACTACTGAATCATGCTCAATCTTCCTTTCCTTTCAGCTCCCCAAAAACATGGCTTTTCCAGCTACATCTCTCATCGTAAACTTTTGCACCCAACTGTTCAAAATTCAAACTTTCATCCAAAGTTTGAATCTTTAGCTTCTGGGGTTTGCAAAGCAAGTGAATTTCCATCTGGGTATGGCGGTTTGAGAGCAAAAACTTCGAGAGGGAAAAGGGCGATGGCTGTGGTGTCATCAGAGCCAGTGGTGGAAAGTGAGGGAAGTGGGAGGAGGAGAAGAGAGGAAAGTGGTGAAGGGTTTGATGCAATTGTTATAGGGTCTGGGATTGGAGGGTTAGTTGCAGGGACTCAGCTAGCAGTGAAAGGTGCAAGAGTTTTGGTTTTGGAGAAGTATGTGATTCCTGGTGGAAGCTCTGGTTTTTATGAGAGGGATGGCTATACCTTTGATGTTGGTTCATCTGTCATGTTTGGTTTTAGTGATAAGGTCAGTTTTTTTCTCTTTATCTGTTTATGTGGATAGTGAATGTTTTATTGTTCATTGTGCTTGACATTGTATAGATAGGGAATGATAGGGAACCAATTAGGGTTCATGTTAACCTTGGATTCTGATCAATTAGGCTTAAAATGATGGTTAGCTATACCTTAGCTTAATGTTTGTGTTGAATGGTGCAATTACAAGGATCATTAACACTGAACTTAAACTTGTGTAGGGCAATCTCAATCTGATCACACAAGCATTGGATGCAGTTGGTTGCAAGATGCAGGTGATACCTGATCCAACAATGGTCCATTTTCATCTACCGGGTAATCTTTCTGTTCGCGTGCACAGAGAATACGAAAAGTTCATTCAAGAATTGACGAGTTACTTTCCCCACGAAAAGGAGGGTATCCTCAAATTCTTTGGTGTCTGCTGGAAGGTTTGTCTTAATTGAGGTGACTGCAGCATTCCCTAAGGCACTTTTGCCTACACTTGTAATTCATCGATTGAAGAGCTTATGTTGTATTATGCTTGCTAGATTTTCAATGCCCTGAATTCGTTGGAGTTGAAGTCGCTCGAGGAGCCACTCTACCTTTTTGGACAGTTTTTTCAGAAACCAGTTGAATGCTTGACCCTAGGTACTTCTCATTTTCTTTAGTTATTCCGACATGAGAAGCTACAAACTCCAAACTATACAACATCAATTCCAAAAGGCAATTTAACATTCGATTTGGTTTTTACATTTGCCCTTAGTTAATTATGATAATTTGATATAGAAGATTTCACCCAATTATAGCATTATGGCTTGAACAAAGTAAGAGGTGTTGTGGAGACTGGAGATTATGTTTGGCATATTTTTTCTATATAACATTTGTTCTAGTAGATGATATATTTTAACTAGTGAACGTGCTTGCTTGATATTATTGTACTACTTCTGATAATTAACCATCTGCACCTTTTGAGCTCCCTCCAAATTTTGATCATTCCATCAATGTTTTAGTACGATTTTGTGTTGACTTCTCTGACGTGTTATAATATGGCAGCGTATTATTTGCCTCAAAATGCTGGGGACATAGCTAGGAAGTACATTAAAGATCCACAGTTGTTGTCTTACATAGATGTTGAGGTAGATGAAACAACTTACTTAATCCGAAGTTTAATCACTGTGTTATTATTCAACTCTGTTGGCCAGTGGTCATTAATTTTACTTGATAAAAACTCTGTCATTGCAGTGTTTCTTAGTGAGCACAGTCAATGCTTTGCAGACCCCAATGATCAATGCAAGCATGGTAAACCTGTTGACCTATCTTACTGCATACTTTCAATTTAGGCAGTGTTCTTATCATATTTTCCAAAGGGTATTTCAAAGAAAATTGTGGACAAAAGAAAAACTTAACACTAGTATGTGCTATCAAGTATAGTGGCTGACTGCATGTTTTCATTTCTTGCTTTGGTGTTTGATTTTTTTTTTTTTTTGGGTCTCCAGGTTCTATGCGATAGGCACTTTGAGGGGATTAACTACCCTATTGGTGGTGTTGGTGGCATTGCAAAGTCCCTGGCAAAAGGTCTAGTAGATCAGGGTAGTGAGATACTCTACAAGGCGAATGTCACTAATATCATACTTGATGATAATGGCAAAGCTGTAAGACATTGGCATATTGAACGTGATGACAAAGGTTAAAAGATGTATTTTGTTTCTCAAGAATTATACTTTGTTTATTTGCAGGTAGGAGTGAGGCTTTCAGATGGAAGAGAGTTCTTTGCCAAAACCATAATATCCAATGCTACGAGATGGGATACATTTGGTTGGTCTCGATTCAATAAAATTTTGATTCTCTCTTGCTTCGCTTTCTTTAGTGCTGATACTTACATGCATAATGTACACACTGTAGGAAAGTTATTAAAGGGAGAAGAGATTCCGAAAGAGGAAGAGAACTTCCAGAATGTTTATGTTAAAGCTCCTTCTTTTCTGTCAATTCACATGGGTGTTAAAGCTGAGGTTTTACCACCTGATACAGATTGCCACCATTTTGTGCTTGAGGTGATTAGAAGTATCCTCAACTTGATTTCTTCCTATATTCTTAGTGCCTTCAAATGAATCATCGAATTCGTGTTTTGTTAATGTTTTCGGCCACTTCTCTAGGACGACTGGACCAAATTGGAGACATCTTATGGAAGTTTGTTTTTAAGTATACCAACTGTTCTCGATTCATCACTGGCTCCAGAAGGTCGTCACATCCTTCATATATTCACAGTTTCTTCGATGGAGGACTGGGAGGTATGCAATAGTGGTTAGAGTACCGCTTATAGACAAAGTTGAAAACCTTTTCTGATGTGCTTCTATATTTTGGAAACAACCTAATTGTCTTTTATGCCCACATTTTATTATCTTGCTAATTAGCACATCCTTAAATTCTCAAAATACATACTATATCAGTGTTATTTTGTATTAGGGAATTGGAAGAGAAGAATATGAGGCAAAGAAGCAGCTTGTAGCAGATGAAATCATATCCAGATTAGAGAAGAAATTGTTTCCAGGTCTTAAATCATCCATTGATTTTATGGAGGTATGAGTTATATATATTTGACCTTTGTATTGCATAATAGTTGTGCTGCAACTTCATTTGTCCGAAGTAAACAATAAAACAAGAAAGCCTTATCCCACTAGCTTTACTTCTATGCATGTGAGGGTAAATGTGCTATCATTAAAGGAGTGAAAAGTTTTGAATACTGGAGCTAGTTGCAGACATAAGCATGGGTGCTATTATGTATTAATGTTTGAATTATCTGTTTATATGGAAAACAATCTTAATAATGCATATAACATTTCTATTTTAGTGTTTGATTTTGAGTTATGTAATATTATATGCCTGTTGTAGGTAGGGACACCAAAGACACACCGGCGGTACCTAGCTCGTGTTGATGGAACTTACGGACCAATGCCTCGCAAAACTCCAAAGGGATTGCTGGGAATGCCATTCAATACCACGGTAAGTTTTTACTTCCGAAAGTTAGTAACAGTTTCGGTTCCATTATACTCATAGAACGGGGTGATTAAAGTAAGTCGCATTTTAATTAAACCTTCAGGGTGTAAATGGTCTTTACTGCGTGGGTGATAGCTGCTTCCCTGGGCAAGGTGTTATCGCAGTAGCTTTCTCAGGAGTGATGTGTGCTCATCGAGTTGCTGCAGATATTGGTAAGCTAGAACTTCCCTTTCAAATTGATTATACAATGACTCAATGAATTTCACATTCTCTATCATACTTTTCTAATTACTAGCAATCAAATTTATAGTTGCATCTTTGCTCATGTTAATCTAGACTTTTAGTACATAATGCGAGAAAGAGGTAACAGAACCAGGATATAGTTTACCGATTTTGATATTATGCGTTTTTTGGTGGGAAAGAAGAAAAAGGAGGGAACAAAGGCTAACAGTAATATGCACTCATGTAGAAAATCAGATGTTGTGATATAAAGAGAGAAAACCAAAGCAATCTACTTTTACAATGAAGTTAAACTCACGAAATGTTAGAAAATGATGTATAGATAATATGAAACATTTTCATTATATTCTAAACTATTTTGTTTTTTCCCCTCAAAATATTAGAGAAGAAAAAAACACTGGAAGTATAAGTAGAAAATGGAAATAGACTATTGGAATTTGGCTTTTCTTTTACTTGGATTGTCCTACATCTTGAATCTGTTTTTCAAGCAGGGTTGGAGAAGAAGTCACCAGTTATGGATACCATGCTGCTTAGGTTGCTTGGTTGGTTAAGAACACTTGCATGAGGCATAACACAGTTTAGACATGTCAGATTCTGATAAGTTTTGCATTAGCTCAATTTTATAGGATTACTTCACAATTAAAAAGAAAAAAAAGTGTATATTTATTGTTGTATTATGTAGTGGATGGATGGATTTGCTATAAAGTGTAAAATGTAAATGATCAATTTATGACTGATGAAGTCTTCTTTTAATAAAGGTTATATGAAGAGCTTTGTTTAGTAGTTCAATGCTTCTTATTTTCAGTCAAGCAAAGAAGTAAAAAGAACTAATGTTGAAGAGTTTTATCTCTATAGTGGATTCACCCAAAATCAGGTTCTGAACTTACTTCTAGCTTTTAAAAGAGTGTGAAATGAATAAATGGCCAGAGTTATTGGTGGGTGAAGTTGTTAAAATTTTCTATTATTTGTCTTGGAAATCCTTGGGCATAGTGCTGAAAATTAGGGGAAAGTTGAAGGAAATATCCTCTTAGAATAAAATTCAATACAGTGAAATAAAGCAAAATCAGAATAGAGAAGGCCACAAACAAAAAATCTAGTTAATAATTGAAACAAATATCACCCTATTGGCTATTGGATGCAGTGGACCCCACAATTCTTGAAAGCAAGAAGAAAGAGGTAAGAAGCATCATGTTGAACTTGTCCTTGTCCTGAAGACCAATAAGCATTTCAAGTCAATTTATTTTTGCTACAAAAAATATTATCACTGCACAATATACTTCACTACATCCATTTCCTCTTCACTTTCTCAGTTTCCTCTGATCTTATCACTTGATCTTGTGAAACATGGCTGCATCACTTTTGGGTGGAGCTGTTCTGTCTTCCATTTTTAATGTTGTATTTGACAGGATGTCCTCACCTGAAGTTGCCAACTGGATCAAAGGCAAGAAACTTACCCAGAAGCTGCTTGAAAGGCTGAAGACTACTCTCTATGCTGTTCAAGCTTTTCTCATTGATGCTGAGCAGAAGCAGATCAAGGAGAGAGCCGTGAGGGACTGGCTTGATAGTCTCAAAGATGCTATGTATGTTGCTGATGACTTGTTGGATGAAGTCTTTACCAAAGCTTCCACTCAGAAGGATCCCGGTACTTTCTTGTCTCGTTATCTCAATTTGCAAGATAGGGAGATAGCAAATAGGATGGAGGAAATAATTGAGAGGATAGAGTCTATTGTGAAGCAAAAAGACACTCTTGGTCTTAGAGATATTCCTAAGGAGAACTTGTCATGGAGGATCACAACATCTCTACTTGAAAAATCTGATGTATATGGCAGGGAAGAAGACAAGGAGGCCATAGTGAAATTGTTGTTGGATGATGTTGACACTGGTGGTGAAGATATATCTGTGATTGCCATTGTGGGCATGGGGGGAATAGGAAAGACTACTTTAGCCCAA
>JASCZI010151064.1:175594-189447 GCA_036250425.1 Stylosanthes scabra | reverse complement strand
TTTGAATTTACTTCAACATGAATTAAAGGAAAAGTTGTCAAGAAGGAAATTCTTTGTTGTCTTGGACGATGCATGGAATGAGGATTATGAAGATTGGAAGAGGCTTTTAAAACCTTTTCGAAATGGGGTTAAGGGAAGTAAAATTCTCCTAACTACTAGAAGTAAGAAGGTGGCTTCTTTGGTCCAAACTGTTTCACCTCATGAACTGAGTTTATTGTCTGACGAAGATTGTTGGTTAGTGTTTTCAAAACATGCACGTCTTTCCACTGACTCAATGGAAGATCCAACTCTGGAAAAGGTCGGCAGAGATATCGTGAAGAAGTGTGATGGCTTGCCCTTGGCAGCTCAATCCCTCGGAGGCTTATTGCGTGGAAATTCTGATGTGAAGTATTGGAATCATATATTGAAGAGTGAGATTTGGGAGTTTACTGATGACAGGATAAAAGTTGTTCCAGCATTAAAAATCAGTTATTATTATCTTCCTTCATTTTTGAAAGAGTGTTTTGTTTATTGTTCTCTGTATCCTAAGGACTATGAATTTGATAAAGATGAACTGATCTTGTTATGGATGGCTGAGAATTTCATACAACCAGCAGGAAGAAAGACTGTAGAAGACGTTGGTGATGAATATTTTGAGGAATTGATTGCGAGATCATTTTTACAACCTCATACTGCTTATGAAAAGAAGTTTGTAATGCATGATCTCGTGCATGATCTGGCAATGATTTTTGCTGGAGAATTCTATTTCAGGGCCGAAGAGCTTGGGAATGCTATTGAGATTGATAATAAAACTCGCCATTTATCACATAATGCCAGAGGCAATTATCCAATCTCAAAACTTCTGGGAGTTTGTGATAGAGTAAAACACACAAGGACTTTCCTTGAAATCAATTTGCATTGGCGGATTCCATTCAACATGGAAAATGCACCTTGTATGTTGTTGTCACAGATGAAGTACTTGAGAGTTTTGTCGTTCAAATGCTTTCCTCTTGAGTCATTACCTGATTCAATATGTGAGTTGATTCATTTGCGTTACTTGGATCTCTCTGAGACCTACATTGAGACATTGCCCGAGTCATTGGGTAAGCTGTACAATTTGCAGACTTTGAAGCTATTTGGATGTTCACAGCTAAAAATGCTTCCGGTTGGCATGAAAGATCTTGTAAATTTGCGTCATCTTGATATTAGAAAGACATATTTGCATGAGATGCCGGAGGGCATGAGCAAATTGAAAAGTTTGCAGTTTTTAAGCAACTATGTTGTTGGAAAGCATGAAGGGAACAAGATGAAAGAATTGGGAGCACTTGCAACCCTACATGAATCAATTTCCATTGCCAAATTGGAGAATGTGGTCAACAGCTCTGAAGCTTTGGAGGCAAGAATGTTTGATAAGGATGGCATTAACTCTTTGTGGTTGAGTTGGTCATCATATAAAGATGAGAATATAGTTGATTCCCAAACAGAAAGAGATATACTTGACAAGTTACAACCTCACACTAATTTGAAAGAACTAGAAATGAGGGGTTACAGGGGTACAACCTTTCCAGATTGGTTGGGACATTCTTCTTACCACAACATCACCACACTAACTCTGGATGGTTGCAAGAATTGTTGTATGCTTCCTTCACTTGGACAGTTGCCCTCTTTGAAGCACCTCACAATTTCTAGATTTGAAACGCTTGAGATTGTGGGTGCTGAGTTTTATGAGAAGGATGAATCTTGTTTGGAAACACCATTTCCAATGCTTGAAACTCTTTCATTTGAGTCAATGCCTTGCTGGAAGAAGTGGCATTCGTTGGAGTTCAATACATTTCCTCGACTTAGGGAGCTTACCATAAAGTATTGTCCCATGTTGAGAGGAGATTTACCCAATCAACTGCCATCTTTGCAATCACTTGTGATTGAGAAATGCAAGCAGCTCAGTTGTTGTCTTCCAAGAGCTCCTTTACTGTGTTCTCTAATAATTGAAGGGGAGCATCTAGTGGATCCCGTGGTGGAGGCCATTTTGAATATACAACTGAGTTGCCTCACTTCTTTATCCATATCAGATTGTTCCTCCCACATATTGTTTCCAGTGAGTCGTATCCCCGCATCACTTCAAGACTTGACGATCCGCCGATGCAGAAATGTAGAATTCCAAATGGAAGGCCAACATCACTCGCTGCAGGAACTATCAATAGATAACAGCTGTGATTCAGTAACATCCTTGTCATTGTTGGATGCCTTTCCTAATCTCGTGGGAGTTTCTATCTGGAAATGTGAAAAGATGGAGTCTGTTGTGGTGTCACGCTCTCTTTCACGTCTCCGTCTTTTAGAAATGTACGAATGTGGGAGTTTGAAATCCATGTCGACGCTATGGAAGGCAGCACCTCAGTTAGAGTATCTCACAATACTCGGTTGCACAGAGATGGATTTGTCTGCTTCAGGGGATCCACACCGTAGCCTGATATCTCTTCGCATCAGCTACTGTGAGAAACTAGCTAGCAGTGCAGCTTTGATGAATTCACAATTTCATGGGCTTACTCATCTTCAGATTTGTGGTGAAGACAAAGAGAGTGTGAAATCTTTCCCAAAGGAAGGTTGGTTGCCTGCCTCACTTGAGTCTCTCATACTGTCAGACATTAAAAGTGTGGAGACGTTGGAATGCAAGGGACTAGCCCACCTCACCTCCCTCAAAAAATTATCTATAAATGGTTGTCTGAAGTTGGAGAATATCGAGGGAGAAAAGCTGCCTGCCTCTCTAATACAACTCGTCATCTTCAGCAGCCCTTTGTTGGGTAATCGGTGTGAGATGAAGGACCCACATGTTTGGCCCAAAATTTCCCACATCCACGGCATTCAATATGAGGGCACATGGATTTGGTAATCCAACAACTTCAACAGGTAACTGTTTCTCTCTCACAACGTTATTCTGTATTTGCCCAAACACATTTGTTTTTTGCACTAACCTTTATAATATGAAGTGACTCACTAATTTTTCATTCTTCATTTCCTTTACAATATTCTTATTAATGTCTTACATCATTCCTTACCAACACAGTTAATGCTTTATACATTCTCTTGCAACTTATCCATGGAGCCAGCCAAAGAAAGTCTGCAACTAGAGTTTTCCTTTTGATGCATCGAGAGTATTGGATCGTTCCAATACACAAAGGAAGGTTCCAAAATAGAAGCTTTCACAGAAACTGGAATTCTCACTATTATTGCTTTCAAATAGTGATTAAGAAACCTCGTGTCAATAGTGGTATGCACAACTGAAATGGATGGCTTAACTAACGTTTTTATTTTTTTGTTTATAAATGGAAGTATTCATTTCTTGAAAATTCATATATTCCTAGAGAATGAATTAACTTTTTGTGTATATATATATACATGTTCTGATTCTGATACTCACTTCAGAATTCAGACCCTTATACGCATGGGAGTTGGGACATGATGAAATCGGGTGCTTCTTCCAAAAATGATTCAGATACTCCTTTTGAATATTCACCTACAATGCTGTTCACTTAGCTATATTCCAGTGCTTCATATGTTGCAGGCCATCAACTATGCAGCAGGTATATTATATTATTTGGATTTAATATTTTGTTCTCTTTTCTTTCGTTTTATTGTTGATGGATTCCTCAATAAGAAAATGACATTAGTGGTAGTTTGAAAATATTAGAATCTTTTATGATTCTCTCTAAATTCTTCTATTTTGATTGAAGTGTGCTATTTATTTGATTCAAGGATTTGCTTTTGCTGCATTCAAGGATATACAATCATTGAAATACGCAAGAGCGACATTTTCGGCATTGTCATGAACTAGTAAGCACCCGCATTGCATCACTTCTTTCTTGTATCTTTTTCCAACTAACTTTTTCTGCTGACAACTTGTACGTTGAAATCTTAAACAACACTCACAGCATTTTCTCTTGTTCTGTTGTTAAGATGATGAAATCTACCATGTGGCTAGACCATAGCCTTGAAGGGTAAAGCTCATATGGGAAACTCAATTCAGTATTTGCTTATCCAAATGCAGAACAAGGGAATGCTAAGATATAGGCTTCACTATCAAGGTCCTTGAGAATGCTAATTGGACACTCTCGTGGTGCGGCGACTGCTTCCAACAAAGTGGTCTGGAAGCAGTAAAGGAATCTAATATCATATTCACTGAGATCTCCATTTGATCTGAGTCTGGGTAAGATGGAAAGATGTTGTCATACTTGAGTTATTCTTGTGATTATTTCTATCAAAATAAGGCAAGGAATGTTTTATGGTTAACAAGAATTAAGAATTACTTCTAATAGTGGTTTAGATTCTATTTAAGTGTGGCATATTTGGTGTTGTATTTTCTTTTATGCACTTGAACACTAGTAGTAAAGATTGTTGATTTTTCCTAACAATGATTATAAACTTCATCAACTGAATTTGGGGCCAATTTGCAAACTTTTTTGGGTTATAATTATATTTTGTATTAATTTTTCAAACTTTGAGTAAATAAATAAATTTCTTAATTTAAAAAATGGTATGAAAATATATCTTATCTACTTGAGGAAGGTTAAAGTGTTGAAAACTATAATAAAACATGGAGAGTTAAGAAAATGAAGTAGGTGAGTTCAAGTTCTTATGTCAATCGAGACTATGTAGTTCAAAAAGATCTGAGTTAATGCACTGCAATGTGCAAACTACAAACAATTGTTTGTGAATGAGAAAAATCCGAGTTCAAACTACACCTACTTCCATAGCTTTTGTCCTAGGTGAAGTCAAGTTCTTATTTTTTAAATACATATCAGTATACTTCATTACATCATCATTAGCAGATATACATACATATATATAGCTGACTGAAAGATTCATTATTATTGATTATTTATTGTCATTTATCAGAGTTAATCCATCTCATCTGTTAGCGATTGACTAGTCCCATTATCCCATTGTTCTGAGATTTCTCCGAAATGATAAATTAAACGAGTAATCATAAAATTCACTCTGTTTCAATAGGAGACAATTGAACTCCCCATTATACACTTAACAGATGAGATGAACTATTAATTTCCACACTGCAATTCATGGTTCAAAACTTGAAATATTATTTAAACAAACTAAGTTTTCATTGTGAAATGTATTGGTCTTCATTATAACATCACACAATATTAAATAATGCTATTTGCATACTTTTTTTGTTTGTTTGTTTGACATACTCATCTGCCGAATTGCCTCAATGTTTTGTAACTTTTGTCCTAGCTTGGTCTTCTTCTCATTAGTGTTTGTTTTCTTCTATTAAAAACAATTCAAGTTAATAATAGGAAGAAACTTTTGTGTTAAATTAGCCAGAAGTAGCAACTAAATGATCTGAAAAGAGTGAAAGTTTAGTATAAACTTCAAGCGGTTAAACTTATATTGTAGAGCTTACATAAAAAAAAGTGTCTGAGATGAATAAATCGGCAAAGAAATTGGCTGGTAAAGTTGTTAGAGATTTCCACCAATTGTTCTGGGAATATTTGGAGAGAGTACTGACAAATAGAAAGAAATGTGAAGGAAATACCCTCTTAGAATTAAATTAGATTATGAATATGCCAGTGGACGTGGAAAAATGTTTTTGGAGTAGGTGAAGTCAAGCTCTTATATTATAAAAATCATTAGTGACATCTTTTGATCAGCAAATGAGAAATTTCCGTGAATAATTTTAGTACCACTTGCCTTGAAGACCAATCATCTTTTAAGATAATATCATCATAGCAGAATATACTTCCCTAGCTTCATCTATTTCCTTACTCTTTTTGGATTAACCGAGTTTACTGCAAACTACATCCATTTCCTTTTCCTTTTCTAAGTTTCCTCTGATATTATCACTTGATCTTGAAAAAAACATGGCTTCAGCAGTTCTAACTGGAGCTGTTCTGCCTTCCATTTTTAATGTTGTTTTTGACAGGCTGTCCTCACCTGAATTTGCCAACTGGATCAAAGGGAAGAAGCTTACCCAGAATATGCTTGAAAGGCTGAAGACTAATCTTTATGCTGTTCAAGCCTTTCTCATTGATGCTGAGCAGAAGCAGATCAAGGAGAGAGCTGTCAAGGACTGGCTTAATAGTCTGAAAGATGCTATGTATGTTGCCGATGACTTGTTGGATGAAGTCTTCACCAAAGCTGCCACTCAGAAGGATCCAGGTACCTTCTTCTCTCGTTTTCTCAATTTGCAAGATAGGGAGATAGCAAGCAGGATGGAGGACATAACTGATAGGATAGAGTCTATTGTTAAACAAAAAGACACTCTTGGTAGGGAGGAAGACAAGGAGGTCATAGTGAAATTGTTGTTGGATGATCTTGACACCGATGATGGTGATACGCCTGTGATTCCCATTGTGGGCATGGGTGGAATAGGAAAGACTACTTTAGCCCAGTTCGTTTACAATGATGACAAAGTGAAGGAGAATTTTGATTTTCGAGGTTGGGTTTGCGTGTCAGAAGAGTTTGATGTTGTCAAGGTCACAAAGACTATAATTGAGGCAGTAACTTCGAGCTCTTGCAACTTGAATGATTTGAATTTACTTCAACATGAATTAAAGGAAAAGTTGTCAAGAAGGAAATTCTTTGTTGTCTTGGACGATGCATGGAATGAGGATTATGAAGATTGGAAGAGGCTTCTAAAACCTTTTCAAAATGGGGTTAAGGGAAGTAAAATTCTCATAACTACTAGAAGTAAAACGGTGGCTTCTGTGGTGCAGACTGTTTCACCTCATGAACTAAGTTTATTGTCTGATGAAGATTGTTGGTTAGTGTTTTCAAAACATGCACGTCTTTCCACTGACTCCATGGAATATCCAACTCTGGAAAAGGTCGGCAGAGATATTGTAAAGAAGTGTGATGGCTTGCCCTTGGCAGCTCAAGCCCTCGGAGGTTTATTACGTGGAAATTCTGACGTGAAGTAATTGGAATCATATATTGAAGAGTGAGATTTGGGAGTTCAGTGATGACAGGGTAAAAATTGTTCCTGCATTAAGAATCAGTTATTATTATCTTCCTTCCTTTTTGAAAGAGTGTTTTGTTTATTGTTCTCTGTATCCTAAGGATTATGAATTTGATAAGGATGAACTGATCCTGTTATGGATGGCAGAGAATTTCTTACAACCAGTAGGAAGAAAGACTCCAGAAGAAGTTGGAGATGAATATTTTGAGGAATTAATGGCGAGATCATTTCTACAACCTCATACTGCTAATGAAAAGAAATTTGCAATGCATGATCTCATGCATGATCTGGCAATGATCTTTGCTGGAGAATTCTATTACAGGTTCGAAGAACTTGGGAATGCTGTTGAGATTGATACTAAAACTCGCCATTTATCACATAATGCCAACGGCAATTATCCAATCTCAAAACTTCTGGGAGTTTGTGACAGAGTAAAACATACAAGGACAATTCTTGAAATCGATTTGTCTTCAGATATCCCATTTATCATGGAAAACGCACCTTGTATCTTGTTGTCGCAGTTGAAGTCCTTGAGAGTTTTGTCATTCGAAGGCTATCCTCTTGAGTCACTACCTGATTCAATAGGTGAGTTGATTCATTTGCGTTACTTGGATCTCTCTGGAACCTACATTGTGACATTACCCGAGTTGGGTAGCTTGTACAATTTGCAGACTTTGAAGCTATTTCGATGTAAAAATCTGAAAATGCTTCCGGTTGGCATGCAAGATCTTGTAAATTTACGCCATCTTGACATTAGAGAGACATGTCTGCATGAGATGCCGGAAGGCATGAGAAAATTGAAAAATTTGCAGTTTTTGAGCGACTATGTAGTTGGGAAGCGTGAAGAGAACAAGATCACGGAATTGGGAGCACTTGCAAATCTACACAAATCAATTTCCATTGCCAAATTGGAGAATGTGGTCAACAGCAGTGAGGCTTCAATGGCAAGAATGTTAGATAAGGATGGCATAAGCTCTTTGAGTTTGAGGTGGTCATCAGATCAAGATGAGAATGTAGCTTCTGATTCCCAAATAGAAAGAGAGATTCTTGACAAGTTTCAACCTCACACTAATTTGAAAGAACTAGAAATCGAGGGTTATAGGGGTACAACATTTCCAGATTGGTTGGGACATCCTTCCTACGACAACATCACCACACTAACTCTCTCTGGTTGCAGGAATTGTTGTATGCTTCCTTCACTTGGACACCTGCCCTCTTTGAAGCACCTCAAAGTTTATAAATTTGAAATGCTTGAGATTGTGGGTGTTGATTTTTATGGGAAGGATCAAAGTTGTTTGGAGACTCCATTTCCAAAGCTTGAAACCCTTTCATTTAAGTCAATGCCTTGCTGGAAGGAGTGGCATACAATGGAGTTGAATGCATTTCCTCAACTTAGGAAGCTTGTCATAAAGCAGTGTCCCATGTTGAGAGGAGATCTTCCGGATCACCTACCATCTTTGCAATTACTTAAGATTCGGAATTGCAAGCAGCTCAGTAGTTCTCTTCCAAGAGCTCCTTTAGTTCGTGAACTATCAATTGAAGGAAAGCATCATGTGGAAGCCGTGGTGGAGGCCATTATGAAGAAGCAACTGAGTTGCCTCACTTCTTTAACCATCTCAGATTGTTCCTCCCACATATTGTTTCCAGTGAGTAGTATTCCCGCATCACTACAAAAGTTGAAGATATTGAGTTGCAGAAAGTTACAAGTCCAAATGGATGGGCAACATCACTCGCTGAAGGAACTAGATATAAATAACAGCTGTGATTCAGATACATCCTTCTCCTTGTTGGATGCCTTTCCTAATCTCGAATCTGTTTATATCATGTGGTGTGAAAAGATGGAGTCTGTTGTGGCGTCACGCTCTCTTTCATATCTCTGTGATTTAGATATCAGATATTGTGGGAGTTTGAAATCCGTGTCAACACTATGGACGGCAGCACCTCAGCTACGGTATCTCTCAATAGTGGGTTGCCCAAAGATGGATTTATCTGGAGATCCGCACTATAGCCTGAGCGTTCTTATCATAAACTACTGCGAGAAACTAGTGAGCATTGCAGCTTTGATGAATTCGCAATGTCGTGGGCTTACTCATGTTTCTATTTTTGGTGAAAACGATGAGAGTGTGAAGTGCCTCCCAAAGGAAGGTTGGTTGCCTGCTTCCCTCGAGTCTCTCACACTGAGTAACATGGAGAATGTGGAGACATTGGAATGCAAGGGACTCGCCCACCTCACCTCCCTCAAAAAATTATGGATAATTTATTGTCCCAAGTTGGGGAATATCGAGGGAGAAAAGCTGCCTGCCTCTCTAGTACGACTCAGCACCGGTAACAGTCCTCTGCTGGGTAAACGGTGCCAGATGAAGGACCCACAGCTTTGGTCCAAAATTTCCCACATCCCCAACATACAAGTTGATGACCGATGGATATGGTAACCCAAGAACTTCAACAGGTATTTGTTTCTCAAATATATTTTTTTTAGCTCCAAGATTTATCCTCTGCATATAAAGTGCGTCACTAGTTTTTCATTCTTCTTCTGCTTTACAATATTCTATTATTCTTAGTTGTTACTTGTTACTAATTTCTTATATCATTCCTTTCTTACATACACAGCTAATACTTTATTCTTTCACCTTATCCATGGACATAACTTCTGCAGCTACGCTTTTGCTTTTGAATCATGAAGAAGAATATTCAATCATTGCGACACGCAGTGGTGAATGCTGAGAAACTAGACAAGAATAATAAGTGCAACAGAGGAAGGTTCTTGATGAGATTCAGGGTCCCTGCCAAAATAGAAGCTGTCACAGAAATTGGAATTCTTACTATTATTGCTTTCAAATAGTGATTAAGAAACCTGATGCCAATAATGGTATGTACAACTGAAATAGATGGCTTAACTAACGTTTTTAATATACATTTTTTTTAATTTTATAAATGGAAATATCCATTTCATAAAAATTCATATATTCCCAAAGAAGGAATTAACTTTTTGTATATATACATGTTCTGATACTCACTTCAGAGTTCAGACCCTGATTGGCATGGGAGTTGGGACATGATAAAACTAGGTTTCTTCCAAGCTTGATTCAGATACTCCTTTTGAATATTCAGCTACAATGCTGTTCAGAGGTATATATTCAGTGCTTCATATGTTGCATACCATCAACTATGCAGCAAAGTATAATATATTATTTGGATTTAATATTTTGTTCTCTTTTCTTTCGTTTTATTGTTGATAGATTCCTCAATAAGAAGATGACTTTAGTGGTAATGCAAAAATATTAGAATCTCATACGATTCTCTCTAAATTCTTTTATTTTGATTTAACTGTGCTATTTCTTTGAGCCTTTTTCCCCTGAGAAAGTTAACGAAAAATAATTGATTTATCCAAGACAAACTTTACCAAAGCTTCTGGTTCAAAAATGAAATGTCCTTTTGTTTTCCTGATATGTAAATTTTGTTACTCATCTGTGTGAGAATATAGTGTTACTTACTAAAGACACTTGCTTCAAATTGGTGAAATGATTAGATACTAGTCTTTATAATACCTTTTGTTGGAGTAATCTCACTATCATTACATTCATATAGAGTAACTTGAATTTGTAAAGATGGATCTTGTTAAGATGGGCCATAAGCCCATTAGAATAGTTTGTTCTTAGTAGTATAAATATGGGACTAATATGATTGTATGAGATAGGCAAAATAGTTGAATTGTTGAACCTTGGTTGATTAGGAGTTTTATCTCTTTCACTTGAAGTAAAGAGAATTGTTACTTTCTATATTCATCATAATCAATTACTCAAATATATTCTTCTACTTGATTGCTACAACCAATTACAATAGTCTTCTTTAATGTTTACCTTCTCTAATTCTAGTCCTAACATTTGGTGCTCTCGTTGAGAGTCAAACTCATCCAGTCTCCACAAAGGGAACTTCCATAGTGGATCAAAGTAAAGGTATATTCTAACTCATCACTGCTGTTATTGCTCTTAATGTGTCATACCATTCCTTACATGCATGGTTTGCATTCTCATATAGTTTTGCTGTGTTGCCAAAGAGATAACTTCTGTGGTCAAGGACTTGCTTTTGCTTTTGCTGCATGCAATCATGTACAGTCAGTCATGAAATATACAAGGGTGGCATTTTTGGTGGACTCGTGAACAAGTAAGCACCCACATTGCCTCACTTCTTTCTTGTATATTTTTCCAATTTTTGCTGCTGAATGCTGATATTACAATACTGGCAGCTTTTTCTCTTGTGCTGTTGATAAGATAATGAATTCTACCATGGGGGTAATTGTAAGGCATCCCTTGAAGTACACAGCTCATATCGGGAACTCACTTCAACATTGCTTATCTGAAGGCAGAATTGTAGACTGAGGCTGCTGACAAGCATAGAAGGGCCTGCTCGGATATAATGGGAAGTTCTTTAT
This sequence comes from Stylosanthes scabra, assembly GCA_036250425.1. NCBI lineage: Eukaryota > Viridiplantae > Streptophyta > Magnoliopsida > Fabales > Fabaceae > Stylosanthes > Stylosanthes scabra. The sequence goes on along the minus strand of JASCZI010151064.1, from coordinate 178,066 downwards.
GAAGTTCAAGGTCCTTGAGAATGCCAAATGGAAACTATCAGCAAGTAATGTGTGATTAAGTGTAACATGGAAAGGGCTGATTTAGTTGTACTTGATGAACAGAAAATTCAGTAATAGATGTTTTTGGCCCAGTCCTATTCCTTGATGGCAATGCCGAAGGGGGATAGAGGCTGGTCCTTGACCAAGGACTTGATGGCTGTGCCGAAGAGTCCTTGGTTGAGGGGTTGCTTTTCCAGGGAAAAAATGTAACATGGAAAGATGTCGTCAATTGTCATACTTAAGATGTTCTTGTGACACAACATGACAAAACTCTGTTTATTGTTTATTTCTATAAAAATGAAGCAAGTAATGTATATGGTTAACAAGAATGAACAATCACTTCTTATGGTAGTTTAATTGCAGCATATTTGGCCATGTTCTCTGTTCTCTTTTATGCACTGGAACACTTGTAGGAAATAACTATGGGATAGTTTGGTCTACAAGACATTTGATGCATAATTGTAAATCAATTATCTCACCAAATGCTTGTTTTGGCAAGGTATAACTTAAGAATAGTGATATTTTTTAGTTAATATAATTTGTTCCTTGTTTTTCACTCATCAAAGAAAATGGAAAGAAGAAAGAAAGAGAGAAGACTCAATTAGTAAACCTTGCAAGTTGAATTCTACAAAAAACAGTTCATCATGTACAGAAATTCTATCCAAATTTATTGTGAAAAGCCCTAAACAGCTAAACTTATGACCAAACTATGGTTATGCTTTTGGGTTGAAACTTTGACTAAGTGTAGCAAGAAACAGTTAACACTCCTCTAATTCCTCTAGATTAGTCACAAGTTTCAGTCAATTAAACATTTTCAGAGACTTAAAACAGTTTCCAAAACAAAACAAAAAATCATCTCTGAATTCTACAAAGACATTGATGTGCCTATGATAAAACCTAGCATGCATTTTGGTGTTTTGAACATGCTAAATTAGAATCAATATATACAAGTTTGGACAGTAACACATCAATGTAGTCCTCTTTGTAATTTGAGCATTCATCCAATATCACTCTTAATGCAAAATGGAAGCAATTTCTTTCAATCCTGGCTGCTGCTTGTTATGCTTGGATCAATGATCTCATGCTCCGGATTGAAGCTTCATGCGCCGCAACGAAAGATATGCCAAGAAACGGTAGCCGAAAACCATCGCTATGAGAGCAGCTACCTCTGACACACCACTGTCAATTTTGATCCCATTTACAACAGGAGTTAGGTGTTCATATTGCACTTTTAGCAGCAGCTTGTAGGTGTGGTAGTTGAATGACATGTACCGGATCCAAGATATGAATATGGGAACTCTCTGCCAAAATTTAGGATCAAGTGTTAGCTTCTTCTGCTAGTAGGTTGCTCAATTTATACATAGAAAATAGGATTTTTGGTCTAAAAAAATTTCAAAACGGATGATTTTGGACTTTACCATTAGTCTGTTTTTGTTAATTACAAACTAACAGCAGATACTAAAACCAAATGTTTTGATTTTTTTTAACTTTTTATCTATATGATCAATTTCTTATCTTGACACCACAAAAATGTAAGGCAATAGTGAATAGTTTGTATTCAAGGAGAAAAACAAGTATATATATATGTTTACCTGCACAAAGAACCCTCCAGCCAGCATGAAAGTCATGACAGTTACTGAAGCCAAAGTTGTTGCCCTTTTCAAGTCCATAAGTGTTGCTCCAATAGCAAGTCCAAGTCCCTAAATTCATAGGTCATAACAAACCATACTTAGAAATGAAGGCTGATATTGGTTTCTATATACTCATTTTATACAGTAATTTCAACTTTGTCCTAATTCCTAAGAACTACTATAAAAGCTTTTAGGACTAAACTGAAATAACTGGAAAATGTTAGTGACAAAAGTAAGGATTTTCCTTTTCTGATACAGACACATACCTGAGCCGCCACGATGCAGAGGAAAACAGTGAGGATGGTGAGGACAAAGGGAGTAGCACTGAGTCTCAAACCAGCCATGAAGTAAACAACTAGGAGAAATAGTACTGGTAATATCAAGTCTAATGGAAGGTCACTTGTAGTTCTAGCCAAGAAATATGCACTTAGTCTGTACATATCGGCCGCTCGCTCCTTACTCAGCATTGCTCTCTCTTGAGGGAATGTGAATATTGCTGTGAAAACTGGGAAGAATCCCCAGAAGACTGCTATAAAGAAGAGCAGTCCGGCCTGAAATTCGATAGCGAAAATATCAGTTAATTCTTGAGAAAACAATGTCTAAGGAATTTTTCTGTTGCAGAAAAAAAATTACCTGATCTTGCAGATCTTTTGTGTTCTTAGTATCTGATTGCCACCAAAGTAATCCCAAGATGATTGCAGTGGATAGAACTTGTGTGATTCTCAACCAGCTAAAGTAATCATGCTTCCTTTCTTTGATTCCTCTCCAGAACAATATGGAGAATTGCTCATACCAACTTGCC
>JASCZI010151064.1:158163-175436 GCA_036250425.1 Stylosanthes scabra | reverse complement strand
CTAGCAAGAACTCGGCCGGATTCATCGAAATAAGCGGCGAGCATCCGATGGATTGGAAGTAATTCATTGTTTCAGATGCTTTTCCAAAGTAAAGCAAGCTTCCTTTGCCAAGAAGGATCAACTTGTCAAACCTGTGAAAGAGTCTGCTTGATGGTTGGTGAATTGTTGTCACTACTGTTTTACCAGCCTGCCATATTAATCAAACATGTTCATGATCAAAGGTTAAGTAATGTGGAATGAATCTAACTGTTCTGTTTTCAGCATGAAATCAAGTACCTCTGCTATGTCTTGAAGCATCTGAACTATTCTCAATGCTGTTGTAGAATCCAAACCAGAAGTTGGTTCATCAAGAAAAAGAAGAGAAGGGTTGATTATGATCTCATTTCCAATACTAACTCTCTTCCTCTCTCCACCAGATACTCCACGAACAAAGGAACCTCCAATCATTGTGTCTTGGCACCTGTTTTTCATTCATAAATGTAACATGAAAAATTTTCTTCTATAATCATATAATGATCTCAAACTTTGAATTCTACTCCTAATAATTTGAAGAGCAAATTCCAATAATTAGCACAATGGTTAGCTGATATTACACATTGGTTGTTCACTTGTTCATGACAAAATTATCGTTCCGTCCCTTATCTCTAAAATGATGAAAATGCCCTCATAAACGTGCATCAACTACTAATACACTAGTCTTTTATAAATATAATGTGTAATATTATAGAATTTACAGACAACTAATCGTATATTGACATATCAACAAAAGTAACTAATTGTCAAACTCACTACTTCAAAAGTCATCTAAATGCATCAATATTATTGGATGACCGTGTAAAACCCTTTATACTGCCAATATATCCAAATCAAACTCTATTATCTAGCCTAATCAAAATATCAGTATAATTTACCCTAATTTAAATGCTTGATTGCTAAGAACTGAAGCATATATACCTCTCCAAACCAAGTTCATAGATGACATCAAGAGCTCTTTTTTCCTTTTCCTCCTTTGTGTATGTCTTTGGAAGTCTAAGCCTGGCTGCATATGTCAATGTCTCTTTCACAGTTAAGTGAGGAAACAGAACATCATCTTGTGTCACAAACCCTATCCTGCAGCCATATATAATCAACATTATAACTCTAATTCTTATCCTAATTACATATAATGACATAAATCAATAATGTAAAGAATGAATTTAGTAATTACCTGCTCTTCAAGAACTTGGAATATGATTGATCATTGTAAGTGATGGAACCAGAAATGGTGGATTGGGATATTCTGCCACCTAAGAGATTCAAGAGAGTGGTTTTTCCACTGCCTGAGGGACCCATCAAAGCTAAGACTTCACCTGGATTCACACATCCACTTATCCCATTCAATATTTCCTTTTCATGACTACTTGTCATGCCTTTCATCACTACCTTGTAGCTCACATCTTTGAACTGCAAAAGTGGTAACAATCAAAATTGTCTAATAAATATTAATTTCATAATAATTTTATAACGGTAATGCTATATATACCACTGTACATTTTTTTATATCTCATTTATAATACGAAAAATATAAATATCAGCACATAAAAATTCATAAAACATATTAATATAACATATGATAGCACAAAAATAATTACGTATAGTACATAAATAATGTATCTCAATACAAAAATCAAAATTACAAAAAAAATAAGAGGGTATAAAAATATACATTAATACACGTAGATTAATTGATTTTCTAATAATAAGTAGAATGATGATATATTTAATGTGTTGTACTCACATTGTATTATTGAATACCATATGTATAATAATACAAAAGTGAGATCAGACTTTTCAAAATGATACACAGAATAAACTCTTAATATGAAAGATAATAAAATCTTATCATAATATTTTTTTGGCTAAGTTGGAAGAAAGGGTAGTCTTGTACATTGAAGAACAAATACACAGGACCACATGCATCAATAATTTCATACAATCATACTCTATTTGAAGATTTTGAACACTAACAGAGTAAGTGCTGCAAGGATGGAGATGAATAATAACTTAAAATTATATTATTATTTGTTTTATATTTTTAAAAAAAAGGATTCTTTCTCAAATTTTAATTAGAGGAGTGTCACATTATTTTCAAACTGTTTTCTATAGGTGAAACTTTTCCAATTAATTAATATTTTATCTAAAGAATCACTCTCACCTTTTGATATATATGTATGATGAAATGTATTTATATTATATTATATTATATTAATTATATTATTAATTACCTTAAGATAGATTGGAAGAGTAGGCTCAGTTTGAAACTTTGGCTTAGTTCCAGCTTCAATATCTTCAGCTGCAACACACATAGTTGAAATTTTCTTCATATAATCCAAGGTGGGAAATTCCCTTTTTTTTTTAATAAAAAAAGAAAAAGAAAGAAAGAATTGAAGAAGAAGAAGAATGAAGCTCCTAATAAGCTTCACACTTAGTGTAATAATTTGTGTACTATATATATATAGAAATAAAAATAATGCATGATGAGTATGTGCTTCTCATCAAAATAAGTGTGTGAGTATATATAATAAGGTTGTCATGGTTTGAGGTAGCTAGCTAGAAAGAAAAATAACAATAATAATGATAATAATATCAACAATGATTTTTGAAGAAAGAAACTGTGCATGGATGCTTCTTATATCATTTGACAGCTGCTGCATGGTGTGAGTTTAAATGATAGTGTCATTTTTATTAGTTACTAAAAGTCAAGTGGGGGATAGAAGTCATATGGTGTGGACCATAGTTCTCACAAATTGAGCATTGACCTAGACAAAAGCCATCGATAATTAATGAGTAACGACATAAATTTAACTTTTAAGAAACAAAATGATGTAATTTATTTATTTATTTATTTGGTATGTTTCATTAAAAAACATTTTATATATTTTATTTTATCTTATTAAATATATAATAATTTATGTAATTTCTTATTAATTTAATTTTTTGAAAAAATAATTTTGTAATATAATATCAAAATCTCAATAATTGAAAACTCTAAAATTTGATTTGACCATTAAAAAAACAAATTTCAACATAAAGTGATGAATAAAAAGAGAAAGAATGAAGGCTCATACAAAATTTTCATTACTTCAAAAGAAATTTTTGTGTGTGAGAAGAATGTTAATTAAAGATATAACAATTCATATATATGTGCATAAAAATATAATACATGAGAAATTAATTTGTTCATATACAGCAGTAGCATAAAAATGTAATCGTTAATGATATACATAAGATACTAGGTTTTTTTTTTTTTTGACAGTAAGATACTAGGTTTATGTACGAAAATAGTAATGATATAAAGGCATAATTAAAGAGCATTTACATAAATAAGTGAAGCTAATTAATTAAAAAATATATATTTAAGCAAATAAAAACGACAAGTCTTCTTAAAACAAATTAAATTGATCACATACATCATTTATGTGTTTACATAAATTCTTTTATTTAATTTATATTCATTCCATACGAACATATAATAAATTTATATACACATAGTTAGTTTAATTTCACACAAAACCTATTCCCAATTATTTCAGTGAACTAGTGTTTTAGTTGTCTAATCCATCACAGAAGTGTTAAAAAAGTCTTGTAGGGAATTTAATTTGGGGGCCAAATTAAAGGAACCAAAATGAGAAAAATGTTCACTATACTCCAACAAAAAAGGGGGAGAAAAAGAAATGTAAAAGGAAAAGGGAGAGTGACAGATCCACTTGTAGTTTGTAGGTATATATGGCCCCATAATTTTGAGGTAGTTAGGAGCTAAATGTCTTTCAAATTAATAATACCATTCAATAAAGTAGGTCATGCCCCCCTTAATTGTAGCAATTCTCTCCAAGTAGAACTTCCACTTGTGCTCTTTGTTAATGGTAACTAATTAATTAAGGAGAGAAAACTAATCAAAATTAAATTAGTATTTCTAACAATAAAATATTTAAATGCTGATAATTCTAATTATAAAAGATTTAAGGTAATTCAATACTTATTAAAAAATGAATTAATTTGACAAATCTATATATCCAATTGGATATCGAGTAAATATGTACATAGTTTTTTTTTTAAGAATTATCACTTAATTTTTTTTAATCTAATATTTTAAGTTTTTAGAATAAATAACCTGTATAATTTTATATCTAACACAGTTCTCTTTGTATACTATATTGTTGTCGGTGGTTGAAGAAAAATAATGTATAAGTATTATTATAAGAGTTTAATTTTGATGAAATGAGAATATAAAACGTTTTATATAGTCGTGCAATTATAATCGTTTTTTTAGATAATAATCAAAAAATTAATAACATAAAATTATTTTTATTAACATAATGTTACGTAATAAAATACACATGTAAAACATCTTTAGGGCATGAAAGTTAAGTTCTTAATTTCTTATTATGATACTGCGAAGAAAAAGACAAAATATAGTTATGTGAAGTAGCTAGTGAACCAATCGATTCATTTGGTTAGTTGTTTTATTGGGTAAGTGGTAACCCTAGCTACGTGAACGCAACTATTTCTTCGTTAAGTCCTTTCATTATGTTTATCCCTATTTATATATAATTTGGAATTTATATGAGAAAAAAATTTGAAATTATATTAAATTCGATAGATATATAATCATTTAAATACCTCCTCCTATTAATTTATATTTTTAATTTAAAATTTCATGAAATAATATCAAAATTTTTATGATTAAAAAATTTAGAATTTGATCATGATCTTGTCTCTAAAAAAGAAATTTCGCACTGGTTATTAAAATTATATTTATGAGAGTCACGGCCTGTACTTCAGTTCTGCATTATGAAAATGAAGGACCATTTGTATTTTAATCTTCTTGAGTAGTCCCACATATTTGTACTATATATATATTTAGTTGTTCCAAAAGCTTTCTTTCTAACAACCACATGTTTGTCATTTTCATCCCAGCAGATCTGGATAAGAGGTATATATACTCATATGTTTTAGGTTAAACTATATCACTATTACACATTATATTTTTTAATTTGTTTTCTTATTAGAAATTAAAAAAAAAAGGTTAGTTTTCATGTTTAATTTGTAAAACAGATTTTGTGTTATCATCATTTTAGAAAATATATAAAGAATATAAGATCAATTATTATTTGTATATATAACCTAAATGTTTATTTAATAATAAATAAAAAATATCGTTATTATGTGTACTTAATATATTTCATGAAAAAGGGTTTAAATTAGAATAAAAATAAAAATTTCATTTAACAGTAGACAATAATTGAGTCATCAATGTATCGAAGTGTTTTAAATACATTAATAGATAAAGAAGATATATAATAGAGAATTCATCACCATATATGTATGTGTGTGGTTACCCTAAGGGCACGACACTTCTTCTGGATTTTATTTTTATCATTTTTTTCTCAATATTAAATTAGTTTAGAAAAAGTGCGAAAAGTTTCAACCCGCAAAGGTGTATTCTTAATGTGGCAAAATCAGTTTTGTATTAATTATATGTGTGTGTATGCAAATATTAATTAATTTCCCCAAACACAAAAAAAATATGTGGCTAATTCTGGTAATAGTAGTGGTCGTACTTTATGAAATGAACCGAGATGATGAGTACTTCAATTGAATGCATAATATTTAGTTCAGACATAAAATAAAATGGATATTAGGAATAAATTTCTATACATATTTTCAGTCGTATATATCAGAGTTCTTGATAAAGATTTTAACAAAAGAATTAATTTTTCTCTAGCAAAATATTTTTGTACATTATATTTTTTATAATTAAGCACAATAAAATAATATTTTTGTGATCACTTTTTTTTACTAATTATTAGTAACAATTTCTACGGTTGCTATTGGAAAATTAATAAAAAATTTAGTCAATATCAACTAATAAATTAAATTGAATGCTTTTTTTTTAATTTTAAATATTCTATTTTTTTAAAAATATAAAATTAACTAATAATTACTAATTTTTATATTGGAGATATATATTAAATGTTTCATATTTAATATTCACATCAAACGTTTGACTTATAAGTCTAAATAATTGCATATTAAAGGTCTAATTATGATACGAGTTAAATTAATCTTTCACATTTTAAAATATATTTAATTTCGTAAAAAAATTTTACACAAACAATTAATTTTATATTATTACATCAACAAAAATAATTAATTTTAAAAGTCAGTATTTTAAAAGCATAAAAATGTATGAATTTAATTGAATTAACACGTAAAATTTTTTACACTTTTAATTCATCAAAATTAAACTTAAATATTCCGAAATTATTATATACATTTCATAATTCAATTTAGTATTTTCTAATCTCATGTGAGGGGCTTAGATTAAACCTTTATTATCTATTCTAAATATGAAAACCCTACCCTATATATACATACCCATATATATCACTAACATATAAACAAAAAGTGAATTAAACTAAGTAACATGTAATTAATGGTGGGAAATAATAATATTATTAGAAGAAGATAGAAACTTACGAATATCATCATCACTGAAGGGTTTACAATCAGCAATTTCATCAGGTGGCATGGCGAATCCAGTGAATGAGAATGAGAAACCTAAGCTTGCACTTGAAGCTCTACTAAGAGCAGCTCCACTGCTCACATCATCCAACTCAAACTTCATTTGGCTTATTTGAGCACTCCTTGACTTCCTTATGTGTGTGTTCTTTCCTCCGCGGCTCGGGGAAGCCGCAATCATCATCCTCCGGCTCGACTTCCTTGATAACGTACCACTGCCACCGCCACCACTATCTAGCATTCCACTGGTTGAGTGGTCACTTGATGGCGGCGACTTGAAAGCTGCCGCCATAGATTCTACTAATTGTTCTGATTTTGTTCTGACTAGAGTTGTTAAATTTGGTTTTTCCATGGCAATCTATAACAATAATAATAAATTAAATAAACAAAAATTAGATCAATAGTTATTAAAGTTAAATAATTATGCCTCTCTATATATATAGTTTAGGCAAGAATATGATAATTAACAAAATAAATGAGGTAATTAAACATCCAAAACTAATTAAGTCTATACTTTATTTTATTATATATATAATATAATTGAGACCCATACCAGCTAGAAAATGGGTATTCTTTTTCTTTTCTTTTTATTTTTCCTTTTTTTTCACTTTTATTATGTTCAAACGTGGAAAAGGATAAGGAGGGAATGAAGGAACTAACATTGAGGATTCAGTAGTAGTGTAGGAAGAAAAACAAATTAGTTTATCATTGTGAAGTCACAATAGTGTTGTTATACTTAATCATCATATAATGTAATCCAAATTATTTTAGGAGTGGACAAGAAGTGAAGAAGAACAGTGGCTATTAATGAAAAACTATGAAAGAGGAAATTAAATATAAAAATATTGTAAATATAACTAAAAAATATATATAATAATTTATTAGAGTACGTAATATAGTACAAGAAGATGATTGAATTGAATTAATTAAGCATATTATCGTTTTGTAGCCAAAAGTGGAAAGGGAGGAAAAAGCATAGAAGAAATAGTACCTTTGAGAATAATGAAGGAAGCTAAGAGCTGTTTTCTTTGTTTCTGTGAAGAGATGAGAAAGGAAAAGAGATGGGGAAAGTGTAGAAACTAGAAAGTAGAGTAGAGACCACACTTCAAACCCAACAACTTGCAATTAATAAAAGGCTATATGCCCCATCATCATGTGGTGCAATCACCCTCTTATAGAGGGCATCCAATTAAGAGTTCTATTCCCAAACTACCCTTGCACTACTTCTTTGAGAACATTTTAATTAGGAGCTCATCATCATCATTAATTATATTTAATTTTAATTTCCAATGATGTTATATTATTTATTTAGTAGGATTCATCATTATTTAATTATTTGTGGCTCAATCAAAAGTTATTACAGTTAGTTAATTATAATATTCATTTTTTGTTACTTAAATTTATTTGATATTTTTTCAAGTTTCATGATTTAATTTGATCATTTGACCTAAATTTAATTTGATCTTATCACAAGATTAGAAAAAAAATGTTGATCTAGCTAGAAATTCCTCCCCATCCAATTGCCTATACCTAATAATTATATAGTAGCTAGTTAAACGTTTTGATTTAACTCTTAAAATTAAATTATTGATGATGAGTTAATCAATTTGACAAAATTTTCATTTTAATGTTATGATTTAAATATTATTATTACAATTTGATATTTTATGTATCTAATAATTTGCTCTTTTAATTCTATTTGATTGTAAATTTAAATCTTGATTTTCTCTACTTCTTTACCACCTTACCTAACACATGTAAGTAAAATTTCATTCATATTATTATTATTATTATTATTATTATTATTATTATTATTATTATATAGTTGTTAGTCAAGGCTGACTATTAATATTGTAGTATTCAAAACCCATTTGATTATTGTCTCCTACCTAGTTATAATTCAATTTGGTTCGTTCAATAATACCAATTGATATATATTTAATATATAATTAATATATATTTTCATGCAATGCAAGTTGATAAGCACTGAAAAAACACCATACATGAATATCAAACAGCATAATATCAATATATCATGATCCTTAGTTAATTAATTAGCTTCCATGAACGCCAAGTTAGGCTACATTATTTGTCGTACACGTGTCAAACATGTAAAGGTTTTGTTGTTTTTTCTCATTTCTTTTCCCATGCAACTCTCAAAATTTGGAGGCTTGTTGATGAAGATGAGAGGGTGTCTATCATAGCAAAATCGACCATGACATGAAGGAACAAAAAGCTTTTTGTATTAATGAATGGTTTTAACCTTATATACATGCATGTTGAGGGTGGCTAGTGGCTTCTAATGCCTCTATGTGCCGGCAAATTAAGTAGTCCTATAATAAGACAAAATATACATATCTGATGCTATTAATATGGCATATTGTTCAAGATGATGATAAATCGATGTCATCTTTTAACCTAATTTTCATATTTGAATCCAAGAAAGTGGGTTTGGGGTGGTGGGGAGAATTGCATAGAAACCCTAATAGTATGATTATATTAGAAATATATATTAATTATTATTCATGTAATTTTTTTTAGTTTTTATCTATTTAAATTTGTGAGAAAAATAATTTCAAGACATGATATCATAATTGTTACGATCGAAAATTTATAATCAAATCTTTATTAAATTTCGAAAGAAAGAATTTTATATAAGACTATATTAAAATTCATGCAAGCCCAAAAAATGTAGAGAGAGATTTGTGTGCATAAAGGAGACACATGTCGATATTTTAAATATATAATTATTCATATTTTTTTTATCAGTTTAAATTTTTAGGAAAAGTTTAAATTTAATTATTAAAATGAAGGCTATGATGAAATGTATTTATATTAACCGTTCTATGAGTAAGTTATATATTCACATATCACTCCATCATCATTATATGGAATAATAATCTTTGAATTTTGTGAAGAATTTGGACAATATCTTCTTTGGATAGCATTATATATGTGACTAATTTAATTATCCTTAAAATCATGTCACAAAACTTTTGCAACATTTTATATTAATTCTTCTATATTTTGTACCATTTTGTAATATAAAGTTTTAAGGCACTATATGTGATGATAATATGATTGAAATTCTGTTTTTTTTTTTTTTTTTGCTGGGTTGGAGAGGGACCTCCATACTTTCAGGCAATGAGGTATTGCTTTCAAACCAAGATTACCAACACAAGAGGGAAGTTAAGGTTTTGGAATTTTGTATGTGCCATAAAATAAAGATATGATGTGTAAGTTTTTGTTCTAATAAATTAAATTATATATGCATAACATGCATGAACGGTGTATGTTTTAATTTGTTGTGATAAGGCTATTCTTTGTTAATTTGTTTTATTTAAATAAATTGATTAATGATTGCTTGAAGTTGTCAACTATGAATTATTCATGTTGATTAATTCATATCGTCCGTCCCATATACCAAACTCTTGTTTTTTCCCCTCAACAACATGTAAGTTCAATTAATTCAGTGCTGAAATGTATTTCTCTCAATCTAAAGACTAAGCTGCTATTGCACATGATTATTATTAGCTGCTTCAAATGTTCCATAGTATTAACTTAATGTTTTTAGTTATTGATCTTCATCATAAAATATCTTATATTATATCAATAATTCATAACTAATTTTATTATTAAAATCAACAACTAAAAATATTAAAATATTTAAAAATAATATTAAATAACTAGCATATTTTATTATTTTTGTCAACAGTTAATCATTAATACTCAAATATATTAATTTAAAATTTAGTAGTGAATCTTTTAATTAAAAAAGTTGAATTGATGATTGGCTAAAAATTAATTAAACTGCTTATCATGTAGCTTTTCTTAATATTTAATATCATGGCACATTTAAAATACTTCCATTAGCTTATGCCGTAACCAAGTATGTAAGTTACTGTATAGGGTACTAAGGTGTTAAAAATTCTCATGCAATAAGAATTCCTACATATAGATATGAAAATATGAACATAACGACTTTTTCTTGTGGGAACAAGAACGATGCGCAAAATTCTTCCAAGACTAGAGCGAAAATTCAAGCCGGATCCTTGTTCCCGATTCCAAAATTTTTCAACCTATTTGAAATAACTAATACAATATTCTTATTCATTAATACATATGTACCTAAACCCTAAAATATTATAATGAACTCAAAATAATTAATCAAAAGCAAATAATACTTAACTGTTTTTTTTTTTATAATTCAAATAATACTTAACTGTTTTAATAAAAACAAATATAATGTGGACTATACACATTATTTTGTCCTTATTACCAAATACATACCGTGTTATAACTTATATATAGGTATGTAATTTGAGTGAAGTGAATAGGGTAAAAGAGAACTTTCAAATGCATACCCTTAAATATACATATATATACACATATAGATATAGTAGAAGGTCAAATGCAATGAAGCCTATGTAACATACATATATAGTTGTGGACAAAAACAAGTATGGCCCCTCATATATAAGACCCTGTTTGGTTTTGTGGTTCCAAACGATCGATAAGGAGCTATCTATGATTAGCATATGATGATGGTGGACGGTAATTGGTATGCCATATCTCCAAAACACATTCACCCATAAATTGCCATGTGTTACCCTATGTGACCATTTCATCCCCACCTAGCTACAAGATTATTACTCATAATTATCCCACAATTATGAGCAATTATATTTTGATATCCTAAGAATATTTTATTCAGTAATAATACTACATGTATTACCATATATCTTCATATACATTTTATTTATAATATGAAAAATATAAGTATCAGTACTGAAAATTTACAAAACACATAAATATAACATACAATAACACAAAAACAATTATATATAGCACAAAAATAATATATCTTAATATACAAATCAAACTAAAAAAAAAAAGACAAAAAGCACCTGCGTATGAAAATATATACCTAGATTAATTTTATTTTATATTACTGATCTTTTATTATTGGATAAGAAAATCTTATAGTCAATATTAAGGAGACAATAAAAAATCAATATCATTTTTCTTTTTTTTTCTTTCTTCTTTTACCACCCATTATTTTTCTAATTATACTCATTGACTTCTTATTGATCTCTTTGGTTATATAGGATTACTCTTAATTAAAACTACTCTTTTTTAAATACACTCAAACTTATTCTCATAATTAATTTTTTCCTTCCCATTTCCATACATTATAGCTAGTATGTGTCTATTATTATTAATGATATATAACACATGCGCTCTTGAAGGTGCTTAATTATAAATTAAGCTATCTATAATCAAACTCTGATCCATACACTTGTTCCAATCTAATTGTTATATACTAATAATATATACTATTAAATACCAATGGAAAAAATTTAATAATACTATTATAGTTCATAATTTTCTTTTTGGATATGATCAATATTCCTTCCTCAAAAAAATCATGTTAAATTATTGAATTCTAGAGGATAGAAATCAAGTATGATGAGGATTCACATATATTATTCATTTCAGATATGTTGAATGTCTAATCAAATAATGTTTGATGTAGTGTTATTTTGATGTCATCCATCCATTAATGACAAACAAGAAGACAATAATAAACCCTTGAAATCAATATTGCATTATCAAGAGGATAAGGTATAACAATTTCATTATTGTGCTTCTAATAATTTTAATTAATTAGTAAATTTAATTTGCCTGTAAAATATTAATATAATAATGTCCGTAGTGCTGCCTACAATGTGGGAAAACAATCCATTTCAATCAAATTCTCATTATTTTATTTCTAATCAAAAGTTTATCCTCCAATTGTGCAGATTGCATATACTATTATAATTATATAATAACAACAAACGCATAAATTAACTAAAAGAGGGTTATTCTATGTGAACTAATTTTAAGGTATCATTTTCAAGTTTTGGATATCTAGCACTAAAATCCAGAAGAGAAAAAAAAATTGGCTGTCCTAATTAATAGTCTTGTTTTATTCAAGTGATGGTGAAATAACCTTTAATAGAGGTGTATACAAAGCTATTGAAAAATCATCTAGTAATGTAAGAGATGTATTTAAGTGGCAATTTACATGATTAAAATAATACTTTTTCACAAATTATGAAAAAAAAACTACATTATAAAACTAACATTTTTTCTCGATAATTTTAGATAAAATACATCTTATCTGGTAAAAAAAAGACAAAATTTTACGTGAAATTAAATATGTAAAACTGTAATCAAATGTAAATTGTAAAATTATTTAATTTAATAGAAATTTTGTAAATTTGGTAAACTCATAATTTAATACGCATAATGGTAATATAATTAAGAAAATTGTAAGAGTTAAATCAAGATTATGTTCCCATTACTATGCAGATGGTCGCTATCATTACTAATTCTAAATATGATACTTTTCTAAGACAAAATTAGGAACAATAACTTAACTTTGAATAGAGAAACATATATAATTTAATTATATATATTATCATCCTTGAGTAGTGCATGTATATGATGTGTATATAGTGATCCAAGGTTTTGAAGGGGGTTGCATTAGAGACAAAAAAGTAGTGAAGGGGGGCGGTGCCCTAAATGGCAGGGAAAGTCACGTGAGAAGGACGTGATAGAGACTCACAAAACAAAAAGTGCCTTCGTGTATGTGACTCACTATGGACTATGGAGTATGCACTATTACCCTCCACTCAATCAAATTCTCAACAAATAATATACCATATTACTATTATTTTAGATTTAATTAAGGAGGTAATTAAATAACCCGAATGTAATTTTGAAAAAAAATGAATTTTTTGTTGATGATATTTAATTTTCAGTGTGACAATTAGATTAACGATTAATAATTTGGTACGAATCTAAATAATATTCAAAAGATTACTGTGGGTATAAAATAAAATTTAAATTTTTGACATTTATTTAAATTGAGGAGTGGGTTAATTGCTTAATTAATTCAAGTTAATTTCTTCATAATTTAATACCATTTAATATGAATATGGATGGTGTATTTTTTTTTTTTTTGTATCAAAAGACACCTGTCAAAAAATGTTACTAGTAGACCTAGAGACCATAATACGGAATCCAACTTGGGAACAGATTATTATTAACAAATTAATACTCAAAAGAATATTTATTATCAAGTAGGGTTTTATTTGCAATGTATATAACTATATAGCAATTAAGAGAACTTGATTATTTGAACCATATTCGTATCTATCTATTAAATTATATGCTGATTGCGCCATCATTTTGTTTCCACGTGTGCCGCCAAAATTCGAGTGTGGACAACATCTCATTCTCAGTACCACAAATGTCATGAGTCATGACACGTTACAATAACTTTGTCCTTTCTTCATTTTGTTTCCAAGTGGAACTAAACTAAACCCTTGATTACTTAATATCATTTTTTTTTAAACTCATCACTGAATATCATCCCTTAGACAATTGGATTCTGCTTTCAAATGCATGGAAAAAGTTGGTATATCCTAATTAGAGAATCAAAGCATTTAATTTGACAAATGTGAATGCGTAAATTCAATAGTAAGGTTATTGTATTTTAGGCCGCGAGAATTTTGATTCAACTCTTAAAATTTTTTGATGTTATGATTTTTAATGAGTTAATTAATTTTATATAATTTATATTAAGTTACATGATTTTACGATTTAAATATTTTATAATTTTACGTTTTTATATTTTAATTTATTTTTCGATTCTACGTAAAATCTCGATTTTCTCTATCACGATTGTATTCATGGAAAATTAGAAATAACTATGAAAAAAATTTAAATTGACAAAAATATTTATAAAAATTATGAAATTTTTATTCAAAAAATAGTATTTATTTTGAGAAATATTTATATATATCATTATCACTAGCTCTAATGCCAAAATTATGTAATCATTGCAAAGAGACAAAAACTGATTTTGGTTAATTTATAGATTGGGACCAAAGATACGTATGATGAGTATGGAAGATATTGACTTGACACAAGCATAAAAGTAACAATACATACAACACGTACTCGCTTTTATCCTCTTGGTGTCCTATATATATGATGATGATATAAATTATTATTTTGAGAATTAAGTCATTAAATTAATTAAATAAAGCCAAGGTTATTAGGAATTCGATTTATACATATAATAATAACTATTAGTTTTTTTTTATTAATTCCTTTTCATATGAAATTGCTTTAAGAGATATATGCTCATGCATTATGCTGTAGATGCCGTTGGGGGCATTGACATCTTTTTAATTTAATCTTTTGAAACTTTATTTCTTAGAACGTTCTTTGTTTCTCTTTCATAAAAAGGGTTTCGAGAATGAGACATTGAGACATTATTATTAGACATAAATTGATTTAATTAAAATATATATGGTAGAAAAAAGGCATGCATGCAATATGAGAAAAAGAGAGTTTTTTTTTTGTTAGTTGAGTATCATGTGGTTTAGACGTTAGATATAGGGTATCCTAGATTATTCCTAGGTTAATTATTATTGCATTATTACACTACTTTTTGCCTTTTTGGTGTTTAGTTTACTTTCATGTTTCTTCTTTCAAGTTTCAACCGTGCTTTGACGTCCAAGTAGATCGTGTTCCCTTAATTGGAAACACTTTTTGGGTTTTGCTTTTTTTTTTGAAAAAAAAAAAAACCCTATCTTTTTAAGTCTTAACATTGGATTGGTAATTTTCTAATTGTTGAGTCACCAAAAAGTTGTTTGTAATAGGTGTTGTGCGTATAAATACTGACTCAAATAAGTGTCTTTATTTTTTGAATTCGTTAAAATGGAGGTAATATATTATTAACGGGTTTATCTTCTCAATCCAACTAATTACTTAAATATCACTCTTTTAAAATAATAAAATACATTGATAATATCTTATTTTTGAGTCCCAACATTAATTTTGGTAATAGATAATCCAAGCTATACAAATATACAATTTTGATTGAGCGAGTTGGATAATTTTTAGTTTTAAAACAAAAAACACTGACAAAAATATATAGGAAATTCTCTAGAAAATATTTTTTAATATTATATAAAAATAATGGCTTATTAATAATACTACTCAAAATAATGATATTTAAAAGAGTGACAATTCATTTAATAGGCCAGTTTTAATTTATCAGGTTTATGCTAATTTCTTTTATAGGAAATGGGGCCACATGCCATGTTTATACTAATTTTGTCAAATAAGTATTAAATAATCTAACCGTTTTCAACTGTATATTTCATTTGAGTATTATTTTTTTCTGAATCATGGTCTCATATGGATCACTTTCAGTGCTTTAATGTTATAGAGTAAATTAGATGATCCTGCTAGTTGAATGAAAACTTAATTGAAGAAGTTGATAGCTGAACAAATTGGGACAAATTGAAGGTCTGGTGGTGGGGCTGAGTGAACAATGAATCTTGTGTTCATGTCATGAACAAGGATATGATGTTCACGGCATTGTGTCTAATCAAATTCATTGTATCTTGTCATTAGCAAAAATAGAAAGATAAAACAAAATAAAAAAAAGGCACCATTAACGGAAAGAAAAGAAAAAAAAAAAGGTACAAAAATTACTTAGCTCTATAGTCTATACATCAATACATGTGTTGATACAACATGATATTCAGCATGAGCACATCATCTATTTACCCCCGGAAAAAAAGGGTAATAGAAAACTACTACTGTGATCTACTACTGCTGCACTTGATTATATTCAACTAAGAAAATGATTTGTAAATACATATAAAGGACTGGTTATAATTAGCAATGTGGTTCATGCTTCCTCTCCTTGAAGCTCATCAAGCATATGTGTAAGGGCATGCACTTACATAATCTGGCAGAGAGATGGAAGAGATCTGATGCTATATCTATCTGATACATACTGTATGTATCTATCAACATCCCTCATTTTGGCATGACCATGAAAGAGAGTTCATTAATGCTTTGAAGCTAAGCCAGCCACAATTTTTACTCATCATGATTTAGGTAGACCTACTTTGCCAAAGTCAGTCTCTTGCATCATTGCAGTAAACTCACTGTAATCAATGCGTCCATCCTGAAAAACAGTACATGATACATATTTATTAAGAAGGGGGAAATTAAAATTGAGCTGACATAAAAGAAGTTCCAAGTTTAATTTTTATAATGCAATGACTTGACTTACATTATCCTTGTCAACTTCACGTATTATATCATCTATGTTACCATCAAGCATGCCAAACTTTTCACATGCTTGTTGAAGCTCATCCTTTGTAATGTATCCACTTCCATCTTGGTCAAAATAGGTGAAGGCAGCATATAGATGATCCTCCTTCTGGACTTTGTTTAGATGAAGCATGGCTGCTATAAATTCACCATAATCTATTGTACCACTGTTATCAACATCTGCCTGGATTTTAATGGACAAAGCTAAAAGGGTCAATCACATGAAATACCAAAGGTAATAATATAATAACTCAGGGGAACACAATAGTGCAAAATAGTACAATGCCAAGTTCACTAGCTACAAATCCATTAATTAATGCAGGGTTGGAAAACCATTTGGGGAATCTAGAATGATTCTCCTCCTCCAATAGTTGATTTCCCCCATTTTACTCATGTTTGGTTTCCCCCAATTGAGATCAAACATATGCCTACATAGAAATGTCAATTTGGATAGCATGCAAGCACTTACTGCTTCCATTAACCACAGAAGCTCAGATTCTTTAAGATTAGCACCCACTCTT
>JASCZI010151064.1:144068-158153 GCA_036250425.1 Stylosanthes scabra | reverse complement strand
TTCCTCAAGAGTGATCTGTCCACTATTATCTGTGTCTATCATCTGGAACATTTCTCTCAGTCCTGCAATTTCATCCTCAGAGAGACTTTCAGCAATTACCTGTTAAAGGACAACATTGCAAGTCATATCAAATGATACAAATGCAAATCTAGAACAAGAAACAAAAAGAATCAAGTTACTAGAACTAGGACATCAATTTTTCTAAACAGCCTAATGCTACAAGACAGATGCTATAGTTTCTTGAGCTCAATAAAACATAAGCTAGTATTTTAGTGTAAGACTGTAATGTACACCACCTATAAAATCATATGACCAGTGAATTGGATACATACTCGAATGGCTATCTTTTTCAATTTGTTCATTGCAGAGAATTGCTTGAGACGAGATAAAACAGCAGAATCCAACGGTTTATCAGGAGCAAGACCTCCTTCCTGAACCCATGGGTGGCCTGCAAAATATCAAGCCTTAATGTATATTTAAGAGAAAATGATGAATATTCTTCAATTTACAAATAAAATTCCAAAGCTCATATCATGATCGATTAATGGAAAAAAAAAATAAAAATAAAAATAAAAAAGCCACTATTTTATGTTCCACTCACAAAGAACTTCATGTGCTGTTAATCTCTTCTTAGGGTCCCTTATAAGCATTCTTCGAACAAGATCCTTTGCACCTGCAGATATGCTAGGCCACGGTTCAGAAACAAAGTCAAGCTCTCCTCTCAAAACTTGCTCAAAAATCCCTTGTTCCGTTTCTGACCAAGAAAAGAAAAAACAGAAAAAAGCCAAAGATATCAATTATCAAGTACATTGATTGATACACCTAGATTCAACTAAAACTTTGAAGAAGTTGAAAAGATATAACAAAGTGAGGTATCATTCTCACCATCCCAAAATGGGGGAACCCCACTAAGTAAAATATAGATGATCACCCCAGCACTCCATACATCACATTCTGGACCATAGTGCTTCCGCAAAACTTCAGGGGCCACGTAATATGGACTTCCAACCACATCAGTAAACGTTTCACCTGAAAAGATGAACACTTATCTGATCTGAACTATAAAAGAGATAAATTATTACAGAGAACAACTTGCTAGTAGTGGAGTTTGTTTTTAAAAACAGAGGATCACTAGAAGTAACCAGTAACTCTTTCCTGCTAATATATCTAACATTTGAGACTCAAACAACCCAAATGCAATCACCCTACAAGTACAAACCCTGCATTACAGATCAGCAGTCATTCATTTTCTCTCTTCACTGCAGAATTCATAAGCATAAGCGCAATAATATATCATAACACATGATTTCTTAGCATTTTAGTAAACAATCTGTGTGATAAAATGCAGATTTATGCATCTACAGAACATAATAAAATTGTTTTTCCTTCTCAATTCTTTTAAGGACTAAAGGTTGAAAACCTTCTTCTAAGGAAGTAAACAGTTAACAGAATTATTATTACAAATAACCACAAGAGATATGTTACTTAAACAAAACTATTGGACATCAACTATGGTTTTCATGTGAGTTATATATTTCAAATTCTCATTCTTTTTCCCTTATATAACTCACCTAGTTGTATCTCTTTCACACGGAAAAATGTGTCAGTGTACTCATTTCACTTGTGACACTACTAATTCATTCACCACCTTCCACCTATCATTGAAACAATAAAAGTTCCCAGCATTTCTCTTTCTCTCCCAACTCAAAGTATGCCAACAAAAATGTCTAAAAATAACATACCAACAACCTTTTCCCTAATAATCTTAAAACACTACAAAATTCTTAGGACCAATTAGTACATATATGTATATACCTGGTTTAAAGAACATTGAGAGACCAAAATCAATAGCCTTGAGCAGTGATTCCTCATCATGGCTAACAAACAAGAAATTCTCAGGCTTCAAGTCTCTATGCATGACACCCAAAGAATGACAAGCCTGAATAACACCAACAATGACCCTGGCAAGTTCAGCAGCTTTTCTCTCAGTATAATGCCCTCTCTGTATGATCCTATCAAAAAGCTCTCCACCAGAACAAAGCTCCATAACAAGATGAACAGCAACAGCATCTTCATAAGCACCAACAATGGAGATCACATTCGGATGCCCAGCCAAGTGATGCATGATCCTAATCTCCCTCCTAACATCTTCAATATCCTCCTCTGTTGTCAATTTCCTCTTGGAAATTGTTTTGCATGCAAATTCTTTGTTTGTGCCCTTCTCCAAGCAAAGGAAAGTTGTCCCAAATTGACCTTGCCCTAGCTTCCTACCCAAGCTAAACCGGTCCTTCAAGTTCGCGGTTGTGGTACCTGTTAGAATATATTAGGATTAATTAGTATTAAATATTCTATAATTACGAGTAATATCAAATTAATAAATCCAAATATGATAATCGATGCTAATTAATTCTAAAATACTCTAATAGTACCCAACACAGAATCCACTTGAAGCCCAATCGTTGAACCTCTCTTCACGTGAGTTGGTTTGTTCTCTCCTCCTCCACCACCACCACCAGTGTTTGGTGAAGGTTCATTATTCGCTACCGGTTGAGCCGGTTTTTGGGCCTGTTGGGCCGGTTTTGCTTCCGAAGCATTTATTTTAACCGTTACAGGAGGCGTGCTCTGAACAGCAATATGCTCGGCGGTGGCGCTCGGAGAAGGAACTGATGGCGCCGGAGCCTGTGGCGGAGTCTCCCTGCTGCTGGTGGTGGCTGCTGTAGTGGAAGAGGCATCTGGCGCAGGGAGCCTGTTCTCCGGCGGCCGCGTTCTCCAGACCGCCGCCGACATGGATTGTAGGAAGGTGTTTCCGCCGCCGGTGTTCGGTCCCACGCAGTTGTTTCCCATCGGAAATCGGAATTTCGCGCGATCCGATTTCACTAGCGCGACGACAATGCCGTCGTCGTTCTCCTACATTGTTTCCATAACGACGCCATGCATTGATTCTGAATCTAGAGAACTCGAAGAAAACCCTAATCGCATGTTCCAAGAATAAAATTCGAGCTCAGATCACGAGAAAACGATCCCAAAATTTGAGTTCCGATCGATCCAAACGTGATTTGGAATTCGGAGGAGACAATTTGATTTGATCAATATTGTTGCATTCGAATCTGTGAGAAACGGATGGAAAAAACGGAATGAATGAAGGCGAGGATGAATTGTTGAAGAGGGAGCAGTGAGTTGGTGACTCGGGAGAGGTGAGTCGTGACTCGTTTGTGATACAAAAAACGGGATGAGAGAAAAACGAAGATGTATGTAACGAATGAATGCAATGAAACAATGAAGCTCACGTAGCTCTCTTTTCCAATTTCCCATGCATGCATTATTTCATGCAACTCATTTTTAATAACAATTATTTAGTATTAATTATTAATAATTAAAAAATAATTAAATACACATATATGCCATGAGTGAAGATCAGTCTAAGACATTTATTATTTTTTTTATTTATAATTTTGTCTTTTAAATAAATTTTAAAATAAAAATAAAATTTAGATAGAAGCTACTTTCATACAATATTCGCATACAATTAATTATATTTCGTCATATCAATAAAAATAATTAGTCTTTGAATTTATTATTTTTAAAATCATATAAATATATATTAAATTTATTATCTTATATTTCATTGGTATATATATATATATAACAAAATAAATTTCACTCACTTAATTTAATTAATCTTTTGTTATGACTTAATTATTACCATCTAGAGTTTACTTGAAAATGAACACCGACAGAATCAATTCAACAATTGCACTTAATTAAAAATATTTGTGCACATGCAAAGCTAAACTACCATTGACATCTTATGCTAAAACAAAGCATGCTTATCAATCGTCATCATAAAATAATGGTGAGAAGCCAGCACGTACGAATAGAATAGTTCATATTTCTTAAACTCTGAAAAATTCATTAATTAATAATAATATTTTAATAGTAATCCAATTGGTGCTATGTCAACAGAAGAAAAATGTATGTCCACTTAGGAAAGATTTCCACTATATCTTTGTAAAACTATGTTCTACTTTTAGCTAATAAAGAATTTTAATTTATGCTTTCGGAGTTTTGACAAATTAGAAGAATCAATGCCGGTATGCAAAATAATACTTAAAAAATTACAGATATTCGATCTCCTTCCAATAACCATTTGTCATATAGAGGCACTTTTGTTTATTTACCATATATGCTAAATTTTTGTTGACAAAGATTGCACTAATTTTAACTAAAGTTATGGCCTTATGGGTTTGAAATATGATAGGCATATATTGCCAATATAAAGTTTTAAAATTTATATTATTATTAGATGGTGATTGCTCTCATACCCCCATAATTTGAGAAGCAATTCATACCTGATGACATGAGCCAATGTATTATAGACATGTGGCATCATTAATCCTAATTAACATAGCATTTAAAATATTTTAAAAATTAGAATTTAATATATTTTAGAAGTATATCATATATGATTTATATACATGTATCTATATGTATATACTATTAACCACACCCTTTTATTCATATTCTATCTATCACTATGATTACTCACGTGGTTAATAGTATATACGTATAGATACATGTATATAAATAATATATGATATACTCCTAAAATATATTAAATTCTAATTTTTAAAATATTTTAAATGTTATGTTGATTAGGATTAATTATGTCACATGTCTATAATACATTGGCCCATATCATAAGAATATGAATTGCTTCTCAAATTATGGAGTATGGGAGCAATCACCTTATTAGATAAGAATTAATTTTGAGTTAATCCAGTAATAATCAGTTCATAATTTGTTTGATTAGATAAATGACAAAAATTGAAATTACTGAGTAATAGTAGAGATTTCTCAACTAATTAGTATGTAATTAGCCTGATAAGTTGGATAGCGCTTTGAATAATTAATTGAAAATTTTAGAACAAATATTTTTTATTAAGAAAAAAAATTAGGATTTCGTCCAAAAAGGAAAAGGCTTAAAGAACTCTTAATAAGGTAAAGATTTGACTTTAAACAAAGAATAAATTGAAGGATATACTTTTTTTCGTCTTAGATTGAAGGATTTACTTACTATGCTGAAATTAAAATTCTTAATTATTAAACATCAAAATTCATGTCATATATAAAAATATTATATAGTTGCGTAACGTAACAATAAGAATAACAATACTACTCAAAAGACAAATAACAACGTTAGTAGTATTATATTACGCAATTCATAGTAGACCAAATCATAAACATAGACTTGGCCCCCATTATTACGTTGCTTATATTACTTAGTTCTGAATGATCTCTCTTTAATTTTGACTTGGCTAAATGTCAACTATGAACAATTTATAATTAACACCACTACTATATATTTATACCCTTACTAATTAAGCCCTTCCATTTCTATACTTAATCAATTCTCAAATCCATTTATTCTCTGTACTCCAAGATCTCTAGAAGGTGTGTTTATGTATAAACAAGCATACATGATCATGGATTATTCTTCTTCTTCCAAAGCAACAAGAAGAAAGAATAATCAATTGAATGGTCCAAAGCCAGAAGCCCTAATGGTGAACAAGAACTACTCCACAATGAAGAAGCAGAAGAATCATCAAACGGTGGTTTCTCCCATAATAGTGCATTTGATATCTCCAAAGGTCATTCATGTAAGCCCTGAAGAGTTTATGGGTACCGTGCAGAAGCTAACTGGCAAACCTATCTCTTAATTACTATATTAATATATAAGCTTTTTTTTTCACATCATCATTCAACAGATTAACGATTAATCCGTAAATTAAAATTCTATTTAATGTTTGTCATTCAACGATAAATTACTTCACAATCACAAGATATAGTCTTAGCTATTTATATTCATTTCAATATAATTGCATTATATACATTGATATTAGATATAATGTATGTGTTACTAGCTAGCTTGGTTAGGTTGAGCTGGTATATGATCTAATTAAGATGATACATCATGCATGTATATATGGCATATATAATTGGTGGCAATTAATGCTTAATATATAGAAGATTCATATATATCATTCCTCTTCCAATTTTTTTTCATATATATCTATATATGAGGCACATCCATATATAGTTGAGGCACACTACTACTACTATACATAAACTTTCAAATTAAAGTGGTAGACAAAATTGATCGGCTGTATGTATCAAACAACTGTTAGTAAGATTTTAACAGTTTGTTGTAATTTTAATTTAAAGATATAGTTTAGAATTTTGAATACAAGAAAAACAGCAAAGTTTAAGGGAAATTATAAAATTCACATTTTTAGAAATTAGTTATTAATAAGTTTTAGCAAATGAATAATAATTTTTAAAATCCATAAAAAAATAAAAGTTATTGAAATATATAACTACTCTTAGCCGTTCAACTAATTATTGCTCAAATTTTTTATTTATGCATATGATCTTTAAGCTAAGTTGAATTTATTGTTGACATAAGCATGGAGATGTGTAAATCACATTTTATTGTGTTTAATGACTAATTATTCAAATAAAATAAAAATAAAAATCCCTTAGTTATAGCTACAGCGGCGGCTCCGCCGCAACGTATAAATTCGAAATCGCAAAAAAGCACCGTGACCGTACTCATAATAAAGAGGAGCGAAAAAAAAACTCAAACTCTCTATTCAAAAAAAAAAAAAAAATCGAAAACCGCACGAATCACTTCTCTTCAATCTTCACTCGTCACCGCAAAATCACTCACTCCTCTTTCTTCTGATTCTCCGAAAAATTTCAATTGTGCTTTCATTTCCCGAATCCAATTGCACGTGTCGATCGAGAGCTTGAACACGAGTAGTTCCGATTTTCTGCATAATTCTTGGAGATCTAGAGTAATGGTAGTTAGAATTTAGTGGTGATCGGAACCATGACAAAATTGGCGGCGCCGGTGAACGGTGGTGGTGGCGCCGTGCTTAAGAGAAAGACTCCTTCGGAACTTCGGGTTAGGTTTTATTTTTGCAAGTGCTTTGCTTCGCTTTGTTATTTCACATTTGAATTATTCAATTCAATTATCATGATCCTTCTATAGGAGATTCCAATACCTAAAGTAAAAACAAAAAAACAAAAAAAGAATCTCAGTTCTACATGGTTGCATTGGCAGGGAGAGCAGTTGAAGAGGGGAAGTGTTGTCTCCAATAAATGTTCACTCCCATTGAAAGAAACTACAAAGTATGTTTCTTTTGCTTCTCTTAAAATGTATGTGTTATATTTCATGGATTCATGAGATTTTGGTTGATTTATGTTTGCACTTTGCAGCATCAATGAGATGGATAATGTGGATGAGAGATCAGGGATGTTAAGGAGCCCAAAATTCACCAATTCGCGTGTTGATGAAATATTTCCTGCTAGAAAGTCCAGGTTTGGAGTTGTTGCTGGAAAAGAAAATTCAAAGGTTATTATATTTGCCAAACTCATGACTCTTATTCATTCAATTACAGTTATCTCATTATTTTATAGTTACTGATGGTTGAAGTTTGAACAAATTCAGGAAAATCCATCTTCGGAGAAAACTTGTAACTTGAAGAATGTTTTGGTTTTTTCTACTTCAGATGCCAAGAGACAGCAAGGGAGCTCATGGTTTGCCTCACAGTCTATTCATCACTTGATATCATTGCCAAGTTTTCACTATTTTGATTCTAATCATAATTATTGGCAGCTTGGAGAATTCTGCTGCATCAGGTGAACTTAGCAAGGATTGTATATTGCAAGCTTGCCAAACAACTGCTGAGTGTAGCCAAGGCAATTTTCGAAGTGTTTCTGAGCTTGCATCAGCTGCTGATAAATCTTCTGGGTTGGCTGCAGTTGATGTGGTATGCAATCATAATTTTTTTCTGTGTGGAAATATAATTTAGATTCTGTACTATAAGGAAGGTTATCACTTAATATTATAGGGCAAAGCATTAAGAGGTCTGGCTGCACCAAAGCCACCTGCCCGAAAAGGTTTAGCTGCCGACTCAACTGAAAGATGGGGGGATTTGACAACAAGCTTTGCAGGCAGTTTCATATCTGAGTACCATGTTCCCGGCCGGAAGGCTCCTCTGGATCTTACTTTAAAGACTAGTATGCGGGTGGTATCATCCTCTTCTTTGAATTGGTGAGAGGATAGACTTCTTTTTTCAGTAATCTCTTCTTTTGTGTGAATAATGGTGACTAGTGGGTTCAATGTATCTTGGTTAATTCTCTTATTTCAAAGGGTGGTAATATTAATCCAGCAACTATGTTGATAACTTGATACTCTTGTCTTGGTCGTATCCTTTGTTTTCATTCTGCATAAACCACATTTATGTCCATGTTTCAGGATCCATAGGTCATTTACATATCATACCAAGCCCAAATTCTCCTTACAGCAATGTGCTACTACAGTTCAAAATGTGAGAGACTCCCAGGGCTTGATACTTTTGCACTCATGGATGTATCCTCAATCCATTCTACCACCATCTCTCACATCAGTGCTAAGCTCATCTACAGCAGATACAGGTTTGTCAAGTAGCTTTCAAACTGATCCCATTCCTTGCCTATGTATCATCTTCCTCTCCGTTTTCTGTAAGTTCCTACATTCTCTCTTTTTTATGCAATAGAATTGGAGTTCTTAAGGAAACGACAAGATGCTTGGGAAGAATCATTCCAGGACCTCTATTACATGCTTCGAAATAACACTTGTGGCATCTTTTATGGTAATTATTATATATATTTGTGACTGTCATTTTGTTTTCTCAAATGGAGTTACAGTGATTTATTTGTTCTATGCCCTTTTTATGTTGCTTTGCTATCCTTCTGAATTCTCATTGGTGTCAGTGCTTTGTGGTATGTGTTTTAAATGTTCTGTGTAATGATCAACTATCATAATCAAAATGCACTTGTTTCTTCATTAGTAAAGGCTTAGGCTTTTTCTTCATTGTGCATTTATGTGTATTAATACATGTTAAAAATTTGTGTTGATTTTTTTTACTACCTTTTACAGTTTGCACTTCTCAGTTTGTTGTGATGTTTACTGGTGGGGACGGTTCTGGGAGTCCCAAATGCTTGTGCAATGCTTATATGTCTCGGTCAACCAGAGGTTTGAGATCACTGCTAAGAGAGAATGTAAGAATTGAGTAGTAATCTTACTATGGATTATGGTGTTCCAGATATGCATTAGAATTTCTTAACACTTTGTTCGTATTCTGCAAAATAATGTTCATACCCCACTCATTGCTAAAATATGAATAAATCATCATCTTCAATTCATCATCATGGAATTTTCTTCTTGATACTGGTTTTGTCAAGATGTTTGAACTTATCTTGAGTTTCAATTTCCTATACCCTCTTTACAAGGATGTTTATTTCTCAATGCCTCTTTGCCATTCTAAAGTGGAGGAAGTTGCTACAGAGTATCTGGTTGAGCTCTCAGAGATAGAGAAACATAATCTGGGGCAGGTTTGTATTTAACCCTGCTTCTGACCATATTGTGCTTACCCCTTTGTTATTCTATTGAAATGAGAACAGATAAATAGTAATTTTCTGCTAGCCTCCCCTAACTATGAACTAAATTATGTGATGTTTGACAATTTTGTAAGTAGCGGTATTCAAAGCTTTTCGTATTGGCTGTTGTTTGATTGTTCCAACATTAACTATCCTAGAATTCATTAACCTTTTAGTGTATATCCCTACTGGCCCAAAATGGAATATGGATCCCTATCTGTCATGTTCAACATATATAGAAGTTTCTATACTTTTGTTGACTGTTTATGTTTTATTTTGCAAATAATGCAGACTCGACGGTTAAGGTCTTACTCTGATGTTGATAATAGCCGCCAATCTTTGTTGATTTTCAGTGGCAACAAGAATGTACATGGTTTGTATGATCTCTTGTTAAATTATAGGTAACTACGCTGTATAACAAACTTGAGAGCAGTTAGCTTCCTTAGTAGCTCCTCATCAATTTTGTTTGGTATTTAATGTGTTCTTTTCTTTCGTTGCTAACCACATCTTTTGCAGACATTTCTTTACCTCGCCATCCAGTACCGATGTACCTTTGTTGTGCTCTCCTGCACCATTTCGAAATGCTGCATTTTCTTCTCCTAATGTGTGTGCTCATTCCCCACCTTGTCCTTTTGTGTTTTCTTTAGCCTTCGCATTTTAAATTGACCATTGAAATGCTATAGCAATTGCATTTTCTCTTTTATTTTCGCCCCAATTTTTCTCTCTTATGTAACAAGACACAGTTCCAAATGCTGCTCTTTTGCAGATCAAATGCATGGAGATGAGAAAAGCTGAACATATTGCCACCTCTTATGATCATTCTTCTTTGAAAGATGGTGAGTTTGCACAGGGTTCATCTGATAGTCTTTGTTGTAGCATTGAAATTAAAGATACGATTCTCCCGCCATGGATTATATGTGGTGCATGTGCCTTGCTGAGTTCTGAAGGAGGAAACTTTGAGGCAAGGTATGCCATTTTACGTTAACACAATTCATGCAGCAACTACCATTTTGTTACCGTTAGTTAATTATTTATAGTTTAACTGCACAATGGTTTTAAGACTAATTGTCTATAATTATATTGTTGTTGCAACACAAACTATGTTGTGGGGGTAAATGAGCACTATCTGGAACCTAAGTGATAAATTTTATCATATGGTTTGCAGTTTTGTCATGGAACCTAGCTCAGTTGGTTTGAACATTGCTTTAGAATCAACTTGCGAGAAGCCAGAATCCGAAGCTGATAGTAGCAAAAGCTTGCAAAGCCATGGCAGTACATTTCGAATTCCAGAAGCTATAGTCGCCCCATGCTTGAAATTGTGTTCAGTAAAAGGTTTAAAGTACAGTGATGACTCTTATACAGCTTCTTTATCACCTGTGTGATCATGACCAATGATCATCAACCAGTTTTCCTCATATTGCTGTGTAATTTATATGTTTCAAGGCTTACCCTTTCACCTTGCCCAAAAGAAAATAATGAAAATGTGAATAATTCCCTCCTTATATTTCAAAATGAAGTAGTAAATTACCCTTTTAGTTCATAGAAATACTGTCTTCCAGAGGTTATGGTTTAGAGTGTTGAATCACACAAACAGTACCACCATACAACTGTAATATTAATATTTTAGTATTCCTTTGGCAATAATTTATTGAATTCCAAAATTGTTAGTGACAATGAACTGGAACTAAAAAGAAAATGGCCCCTTATGTTTACTTATAAAAGAAACTGATCTTTTCCTTATGCATAAACCATAAAACATAGAAATGAACTTTCTTTGGCACATGGATTATTTAGTACATGATTGTCCATGTGCTAATAAATAATAATGCCTAATGTCGTGAATCTGTTTATGTGGGTTCAAACAAAAATCATCTGATATGAACTGACCCAGCATCTAACCAAAAGTTACCAAACCAATTTCACCCCCACTAGACAGATAGTTGACACTATTGACAAAGAACAAACTAAATGATTGATGTTGAATTAAAGTAAACTTTTATATCATGTTCTTCAAACTTAATTAAGAAGATTAAACTGATTCATTTTAGTTTACACATGTTTTGAACTACGCTACACAAGTACAAATTAATAGAAGGTTAAAGATTTTTTTTTTATTGTTTTGAATTTTCATTTTCTTGTTCTGTCCATTAATTTTCTCCGTTAATAATATTCAGTATTCACTTAAGGTAACTTTCATAAATGGGTCTCCAATTTCCTTCATTGACCTGACTGATTTTTGGTCAAATATCGTGTTCCATGATAATTCTATTCAACAGTGCAAACCCGGAAAATATCATTTCCCGTCAAAACTTCTAGAAAAAGATTATATCCAATTTAAATTTTATTTTCAAAAAAGTTATAATTAAAATTAAATTTCTATAATATAATTCTTAAAATTCAATATGCCTGAACTATTGAAAATATAAATGTATATGTAAGGAAATGATGAACTTGTAATATATAATTTTACACGCATTAATTAATTAGGATCTTGCCAAGTCTAAATAAAATAATTAAAAAAATACTCCAGAGTACTGCAAAATATGTTTAAAAAAATAATAAACAAATAAATTAAGTAAGATAATATTCAAGATCATTGATATTCAACTAAAAGTATACACGTGGAGGGTTGGAACTTGGAAGTTATGGTACACATCTGAATGTGAAAGATTCAGGCTCTAAGATTATGCACACAAAGCTGCCACTTGGTAGAAATTTGAGGTTGAGAATAGGCACTCTACATAAAGATTAAGGACACTTGCATGATCATGAATAAGCATAGTCATGTACAAGAGAGGATTGTCCAAAAAGGTAACCCTCAAAGCTCAATTCCAAACAAACCATAACCAAGTTTTAAGATTTGCTAAGAAATCGCATTAAATTTCACACAACGAATAAAAGAGCACTGCACAATACACCACTTTTTTTTTCAGCAGAAAAAAATGCCCATGTTGAACAAGAAAAGGATTCTCATTGTTGTAGTAGTATCATAAAAGACTTCCATTTGCTGATTCCATATTTGATGACATGGTGGGAATTGGAGAATTTAGTTTCCCACTTGTGTTCTTGAAATACATCTCCATGGCCTTGTGTGTGTTATTCCCTTGTCCAGGAGCATTAACAAGCCTGCACTATCAGCTGGTAGCCCAAACCCATACCTGCATTTGCAAGCATTTTAGATGATGATATGATGACGATTAACTAGTGATTCGAACAGCTAATATAGGTGCTGATTGACCACCCAACACCCAACATGATTCAACACTTAAAAAAACAAGAATTTGAATGTTCAGCTACACAAAAATCTAAGGGTGATAAAGTGAATGTCAGCACAAAATTGCTATGATATGGAAGTTCAAGACACATTTTCCAATCAACATATAGTCTCGAATAAACCACCCTATAACCTATAATGAATATAGCATATAATCAATAGACAATACTACCATTGTACTCTATCAATTTAAGACATTCTATATAGTGCAAAGCATACAGATTGTTAACTACTGATTAAGTAAAATATATAAACGATTATACACGACGTATTATTATGAACACTGACGGGAAATTTAAAAGGCAAATGGTGAATGTTGTAAGAAAATATAGAAACTTCTAAAGGTTCAATATTTAATGCAAGTTAAGCCTTATGAACATATGCAACTTGAAATCATAGAATTGCATTATCATAAGAATTATGCCAGACTTTGTTCTCATTTCAGTAGACTATGCACTTCATAATAGGAAGAAAATTACAAACAATTTTGCATCACAGACAAGTGTATTTTAAACCATCAGAAAAATTTTTGGGTGTCACTTACTTGCTCTGATGAGCTCTCTTTCTCCATATGAGAACTGATGAGACCCACTGAAAACAAAAAGATGGAATGATATAAGTGCTGCATCCATAAACTTCATCACAAGGATGCATGTTTTCAAAAGAAATATGTTGGCAGAAACCACATTTATTTTACACTTACCTTCACAATTGAGGCAAGTGAAGATCTTCCACCAATAGCTGACTTCCTATTTGCCATTTTTCGTTGAGGTGACATGTCCTTGCACAGTTGTTGAGCTATTTCCTTCAGTAACACAAGCTGTGCTTTATCTGTGCGCATTGAAATGAGTGTCTGCCTCATCGATTCCCTATCAGCCTCAAGTGCCTGAAGCCTCATATAAAGCTTCTTAACGTAGGGATCCTCAAATTCCTCATGATTCCTCGACTCCCTTGGTGAAGCTGTATAACCATTATGAGGTGCCCGACTGTGAACTGAGTCAATCGTATATATTCTGTCAGTCGTATCATCAGCTTCTGATGCATTATCTTTCTTCAAATTGTACTGGTCCTCGGATTGTGAGAAATAGTCTCTCCTAAAGTTACTATTGACCTTCGGAGAATCCGACAAATACTCAGAACCTGCTTCTCTAACCACTGAGTCAATTGAAGCTTTCTTAAAATTTGTAGTCTTCTCTAGAGTACTTTTCCCTGTAAAATCCGCATCGAGCTCTTTGTAAGTGGGTGTTCTCTCCATTTCAGAAATCCTATCTTCTATGTTCCTCAACCGGTCCCTAGGAGTTTCACCAAATGCATACTTTTCAATATCT
>JASCZI010151064.1:125579-144058 GCA_036250425.1 Stylosanthes scabra | reverse complement strand
CAGCATCCATGCCAGCATGCATTGCATTGCATTTCAAAGGAGGGTATTCATAGGCTGGAAGATCATATTGCAAATCGCCATCTGCTTCAGCCTCAGTGAGCCCAAAACTCATCATCCTGTGCTTATACGCCTGAATTTCACAAGTA
This sequence comes from Stylosanthes scabra, assembly GCA_036250425.1. Classification (NCBI taxonomy): domain Eukaryota; kingdom Viridiplantae; phylum Streptophyta; class Magnoliopsida; order Fabales; family Fabaceae; genus Stylosanthes; species Stylosanthes scabra. The sequence continues at coordinate 143,912 of JASCZI010151064.1, read as the reverse complement.
AGTGACTCAATTGTCTGCTCTTTCTTATATAACAAATCATCCAATGCTAAAATCTCCTCCTGATCATGTTGCATCTTCTCCTCAGCATAACGCTTGAATTGCCGGAATTCCATCTGAATCTCTGCCTTCTCCCTTTGCAACCTCAGTATCATAGACATGGTCTCATTGGCAGCAGTCGAAGAAGAGTTCCTCTCCTCCTCCAACTCAGCATTCAAGTCTTTTATGGTCTTCTGCTGACTGCTAATTGCCTCGCGCAATGCAGCAACTTCATTCTCGATTTCAACTCGCACAACCGAAACATCCAAATCCAACCCAGGGACAACAAAATTGCTACCCTGCTCAAACTCATCATGCTTCCGTTTAACAGAGCGAATCCAAGTGTCGGCAGATTCATCTCCCAAAGAGCAACTACAACCGCAATTGCAGCATTTTATCAAATCCTTAGAAGACGAAACCACCGCTGAAGCCATAGGCCAAAATGCATTCAAACTTCTCAAAGATCACCAATGGCTTCCACAAATCAAGAATCTAAGCAACACAAATATATCAAACAGTTAAGATTCCAAACACGCTGTGTCTCTATCAAAGCATACCACAAATAAACCATTCTCTGCCAGCTCCCATCATCCCTCTCAGATCAACCAACCAGAGGGAAAACCTACAACAGTTGAAAACAGAGACATTAATTAAACCTAAAATAACAACTAAAATAAGGGCACCAAAGAAAGGAGAGAGAGAGAAAGTTACAGAATCAGAGTGGTGAAAGAAGAAGAAGTTAAAACTAGATTCCTTTTAATTTTCTCATTTACCAAACCAGCTCAAAACCCTTTCAAGGAAACTTTAATTCTCCCAGAAACTTACAATTTGAGAGTAAATTGTTTACACCGAAAAAAGAAAAAAGAGGGCAAATGGTAAAAACTAAAAAGAAAAATTCAGAAATAGGAATTAAGAAAAAATGGTAACTACCTCGAAGGAATCGACGTCGAAGAACCAATAGCAGCCGGCAGAGAAGATTTCAGAGCATCAGGAGAAAGTAGAACTCACAATTTTCCCGGAAAATTCAGCTCCGTTTGCCGGAAAAAAGTTCAGAACAAAAATTCACCGAAAAATAAAAAAGATTACAAATTTGAGTCACCAGCAGCTACAAATCGAGGAAGAGGTGAAGAACAGTGAATCACCGCTTCCTTGAGATGAAAGAATGCGGAAGCGGGAATGGTGTTTGGTTGGTTGGTGGGAACGAAAATTAAGAAAAAAAGTAAATGCGAAGAAAAAAAACAAAATCAGAAAGAGGGGAAATTGGAAAAACGAAAAACCCTAATAATAAAGATTTTAAATTTCTCAGTCTGTTTTGGGAATCTGTGTAATGTGTTCTTTGGAATTTCTCTGTTTTTTCTTTTTCTTCTTCTTCTCTGTGTTTTAAGGGTTCTTTCGATTTTCGTGTCTGCGTTTTTATGATTTTTTTTTATTGTTCTTTTTGTTTTTCCGTTTTTTTGTTTTTTTGTTTTATTTTCTACCTGTCATCTCTATTTTAAGAGAGAGAAAGAGATAGATGAGACTAACGGTGGAGAGACCAAGTTACATTTTTTTTTAAAAAAAAATGACTAAATTTATTTTATGCTGATGCTTATTTTTTCATGTTATGTATATATTTATTTTGACCAATTATAATTAATTAAATAATTTATTTTTATGATAAATAAAAAATTATTTTAGTGTTAAATATCATAAAAAAATTAAAATAATTTTTATTTAATATTAAAATAATGTTCTAATTGGTATAGAATAATTTTTTTCCCTTCTCGTTAGGTTCATTCTCTATGTTTATTTTTATATTTTAAGCCTAAGTAGTTATGCATTAATTGATGTATAATTCAAATTGTATATGATGTAGTCTTTGATAATCTACCATATCTGTATTATTTACATTGACTAGCCATTTTAGTTATCACATATATTTTATATTTTTATGAGTGTATTTAAACTTTTTTTTTAATACTAACTTGTAAAAATATTCTAATTGTTTAAGTACTGATCTTGTAATACTACGAATTTATTTCAGATAATATTTTACTGATGAATATTCTAAAAACATTTGCCAAAATTATGTATGATATAAAATTATTATATTTTATATATGTTGTAGATAATATATTTTTTAAATATTTAATTTTGTTAATCATTTAATTTAAATTTGTGATATTTAATTAACCGTTTAACAAGTGTTTTTGGTCACCTTAGTCATTAATCATTACTCCAATTATTATTATTAGTTCATAAAGCTTTGTCAACTTTTTTTTTTCCCTAATTAAGCCGTGCATGCAACTAACTTCCCAAAGGCAACACATTATTAAGTTGATAATTTTTTTTTCTTCTTTTATACAGCTACAAAATGAAAAACAAGGTGTTAATTAATTATTATGCAACTAAAATTTCTAGTGTGTATTTTATCACATATTATTACAACATCTTTAACCATATTAACAATTTTAATTTGTTTAGTTTCAAGCAAAACTACTCCTTCTGCTTATTTTTAGTATTATATCGTAATAATATCTTTTTATCTTTATTACTTTAATTCGTTGTTTTGATTACTAGAAGACCTGAGTTAGAAGATTACTGTTATCCAGTTCAACATTGTATATTTGTATGTGTCTTTCGTTTTTATAGGCTGGAATTTGGAAACTCAAAATGTGTTATGATTATTAATTGATTATGAAAACTCTTATAGGCAGGTGTCATGGCAAATTAAAAGTTTCCATAATAATTATCTATCAAATATATATATATATATATATATATATAAAATCATAGCATTGGGCAATTGATTGTTTTGCTTTTACCTTTTAGGTTGGGACTTAGTTTTCTTTTGTTTTCAGTAGTTTTCTTTTGTTTTCAGCTTTAGGATAAACATAGGGCTTAAAGTTAACACACAAACATCATTGATCCAAAACTTTCCAAATCATATTATTTATGAATTATAGACTATGAAAATGAAAACTACACACCCCATTGTTTGAGACTTTATGGCCCACCTTAATTTTTATCTAAATTTCATTTTGATAAGGTAATGATGGTGCCATTAGTTTATCACTTTAATAATTATATGAATGTACAATGCACTCTTCATCATAAATGTAAAAATGTGTATAGAAATATAAAAATATATGTAATAATAGTCATTAATTTTTAATACATACTCACATAAAAAAATATATTAAATAAAATCAATCATCAAATATAATAAATCTCTGCATCCTTCAATATTTATATCTTATATCTTTTGTCTTAATATATATACATACACATAGTTATAGTGTTTTGCATTATCTCCATTGTAGTTGAGCCAAAATATATCAAACGCATGTCAAAAAAAAAAAAAAAAAAATTCATATGTAATTAATTTGATTGATAAACTAACCGAAAGTCATACATGAATAGAGTCAACTAAAACGAGTCTTCAATTATCTTGTGGAAATTCAAGAATTTTTTTTTATTTATTTTGGTATTAAAAACTCTATTAAATAATAAAACCTAAAATATCTACTAAAGTGGGCTTTGTTGGCCCACTCAAAAGTTAGGTAGCACAAGGTACAGAGATATGTCATTTATTTTCTTATTATTACTTTATCTATTTTCTTTGCCCCTCCTTCCAAAATAGGTGGACCATTTCTTATTTCTTACGAAAATCAATAAATAAATATTACATAACAAAGAAACAATAAAAATAAAACTAAAAAGATAAAATATTAATCAGATGAGAGTATACTTTAAAATTTTTTAACCTACTAATACATAACAATTAAAAATATGTATCATCAATAAATAGGGAATGCCTAATTAAAAATTGTTAAGTTTCTTTCACTATTAATTATTTTTAAAAATGTAATAACATTTAATTAATTATAATCGTGCAATAAAAGAAAAGTTTGTGACATTCTAAATTTCAAACTAAAATTATATAATAATATTGTAATATTTTATTAACGAAATTATTGTATGTATCACTTGATGAAAATTATATTCTCCAAACGGCTATTCTTAATATATTCGTTGTTCTTGTATCCTCAGCTTTATATAGATATTGGACAATGGAATTATTCTGTATTCTACAAAGAAAAAGAAACATGTGCTTGCAATTTATTCCTCACTTTTTATTCTTCTTTGATTTTTAATCTCTATAACTGTAATATTCTCTCAGTTTAGCTACTTATATGGAAAGAATATCCAACCAACGTCATTGTTTTTCTTTTTTTTTTAAAAAAAAATTATTCTTTTTCGTTATTTTTTTTTATGCTTCTGATTCTAGAAAATAAAAAAGAAAAAAATTTGGTTTTCATTCAATATTGGTTACACGAAGTACATAAGTATTTATTACATTATTTATTTCTAAAGAGATTGCATGAGGAAGAGGGAACCTGACATTTAGAAAACATAATACAAATGCAAATTATTTTTCTGGGTGAAATAAAAATTTAATTTGAATTTGAACATAAATGACATAACTCGTGCTATATATAAATTCCTTTTAAACAATTTGTGCAATGAAATTTCACATTTTATTTACTTTTATAACCAAAAAAAAATATATAATCTCCCCGTTGTTATTGCGGTTTTTATTAGTACATTACTTTATTTATATATTCTATCTTAATAGATATTTTATAAAGATAATTAAGATTTAGTGATTAATTTTTATATGCATTGGATATATCTGATCTGCTTTCTCATGCTCATAACTGTACTCATGCATTTCTCATGCATTTTTTGTTGTAAATATGTAGAATTTAGAGATTTGTACCTGACTATACCTAGGTAATAAAAAGCAATTCCCATAATTATTGTTGGAAGAAATATATATATATACTGATTTGAGTCATTTTTAACTTAAGAAATACATAAGTTTTTCACTTGACACTTTTTTTTTTTGGTGACTTTTTCACTTGACACATAATTGTACAACAAATTAAATCCAAAATTAAATGTAGATATGTATACATACACTACTAATAATGCAAAGTTTGTATATATATAGAGACACTCCTTAGCTTTTCCATGAGCAAGTTCCTCATGTTACTTCCAACTACTTAAGTCAGCTTTTGTAAGGAATAAGCAAAATCACTTTATTTTGTCATAAATATGTGTCTCACCTTATTGCACTTTCCCTTAGCTTCCTTCAACTATAGTCATAGAATAATCCATAGTAAACTACAAAAGCACTTGTATGTGTTCAAATCGTATCTAAGAATGTCACCAAAAAAAAAATCGTTTCTAAGAATTCATCATTACCGCAAATTAGACATGCAATCTTTGAATCTACATTATTATTCTATTGGAAAATAAAGCCTGCTATATTAGCTATATATGTTTTATAGTGCATAGATTGCTTCAACTTTTCTTTTTTATTTGGAAAAGGTGAGTGTCAAATGGATTGCTTGCAAGTCAATATCAAAGTTAGTTGATAGTATCCAGGACATCATCTATATATATTCCATAACCGTTGTGAGATAATATCATCATATTGAAATGAATATTTTCACTCTTGTTATTAGTACTCAAGCCTATGCCGAAATTAAATAAAATAATAATTAATAATAGACAAAAAAAAAGATTTTAACTATTTCATTTATTTATAACCCTAAATTAGTAAATTTTGTTTCTCTTTTTTTTTTGGTGTGGTAATTATAGTACCATTTATTTCAAATCTCGCTAATTGGGGTATGACCAAATGTTTTTTTTTTTTTGGGAAATGGGCTTACAAACCATGCCAACCCGGCCAAGAAAGCCCAGTACCCACGCCATTCCCTCCTAATCCTAACACACGCTCCTTCTTTGAAACCCACGCCGTATGCCCAAAAAACAAAAAACGACGCCGTCAGAATAGAGGAAGCTGCGTTGCATGATGCTCCTCATTATTGGTTAGGCCGAACCTCGAACAGCAAGATCTGCGTTGGGGAAAGGGGAAATGCCTTCAACACCTCCCATTTTTAATTTGCTACCGATTGCATTCTCTCGGGTGTTTCCTTCTGTAGTTTCCATTTGTCTTGCAGAATTGGACTAATCTCAGCTATACTTGTTTCTTTTTCTTTTATTGCTTGTATGAGATTAGAACTGTCTGATTCAAACAGGAGTTTCTGCATTTGTAGATTTTTTGGCGATAATCATTGCATCCCTCACTGCTGCCAGAGGAGAGCATGCAATCCTTGCGGACGATGCATCTGTCTTGCGACTGCACTGTTAGCCTGCTATTCTTTTTTTTTTTTAAATTTTTTTTGGTCCTGGCCTGCTATACTTTATATTCTGACTTGCATATCTCGCTTAGCCTGTTAACTATATTTACAAGTCACTTCCCAAAATAAGGTACCGTCTCCCAACTGGGGCTGTAAAGTGTTTTTGTTGGGTTATGGACCAAATCATAAAGGTTGGATAAAAATCAAGGAGTTTGGGCTACATATTGGATTCATTAGGTCCAACCCATCAAATTTTTGTTGAACATATTTTTGGTCAAACTGAGGAATATGTTAAAGTCCAAAAAAAATGAGGAATATGTTTGGGTGATAAAAAATTAAAACATAAAGTTCCAAAAAAAAAAAAAAAAACTAAAACATAGTGTGTAAAGACCCTCCAATACGCAGCCGTGGGCGTAGCCCAAGTGGTGAGAGTACTCCCACTAGAAGCTGCATGCATGAGGGCAGAGGATCGATCCCTGCCAGGTGCTGAAAGGAAAAAAATGTGTGCGCTGAAAGGAGCAAAGCCATGTCAATAGACATAGAGACATTTAAGTGCTTACATAGTGGATGATAAACCTAGTAACGAAGTTAGGATGAGATTAGTTTTAGATTGAAAATATAGTTTTCTGTTTTCTGTTTACTTTCCCCTCTTAACTTCTGTTATTTGTTATCTGCTATAAATAGCAACCCTTGATAGAATGTAACAGTTTGATTTTGTATTAAATTTGCAATTGGGAACGGGGTATTCCGGTGCTTTTGCTGGATTATTTGTAATGCATGATCTAGCAACGTTTTTTGCTGGAAAATTCTTTATCAGAGAAGTTGGCAAACAACACATGGATAACAGCAAAACTTGTCATTTGTCATGTGATTGGGATCAAATCTCAAGATTTACAGAGGCCTATGATGGAGAAATACATATGAGAACATTTCTATGTGTTGATGATAAATCAAATGAAATCAAAAGTGATTTTTGGCTAAAACAATTCAGGTGTTTAAGAGTTTTGTCATTTCAAAACTGTGAAATCGAGTTGTTGCCAAATTCAATAGGTGAATTGATCCATTTGCGTTATTTGAATCTCTCTTCCACACCTATTGTCACATTGCCTGAATCATTGTGTAAATTATACAATCTCCAAATTTTGAAGTTGAGAAGTTGTACTGAGCTTGAGATGCTTCCCAGCCGCATGCAAGATCTTGTGAACCTGTGCCACCTTGATATCAGAGGAACTCATCGTTTGAAAGAGATGCCGAAGGGAATGGGCAAGTTAAAACATTTGAATTTATTAGGATTCTATATTGTGGGAGAGCATGAAGAGAATGGGATAAGAGAATTGGGACCAATTGATGTTCATGGCTCATTTCGCATTTCTAAATTAGAGAATGTGAACAACAGCGGCGAAGCTTTGGAGGCAAAGATGGGTAACAAGAAGCACATCCACATTCTAGAATTGAAATGGAGTTCAGAAGATGATGATGTTGTGGATGTTGAAACTGAAAGAGATATACTTGAAGAGTTACCACCTCATTCAAACTTGAAGGAGCTATCAATTTATGGTTATAGGGGTAAAATAAATATTCCCCGATTGGTTAGGCCTTTCTTCCTACTCCAATATAACCAAATTGGAAATTTATGATTGTAAGAATTGTCGTGAGCTTCCTCCGCTTGGACAGTTACCCTCTCTACAGCATCTGCAGATTATTGGACTGCATGGGTTGGAGAGAATTGGCGAGGAGTTTTACAAGAGCCATGAGGGGACATCCTTCAGATCTCTTGAAGAGCTGGGATTTTATCGCATGTATAATTGGCGAGAGTGGCATATTCCTGATAAGTTGGATGCATTTCCTAAACTTAAAACCCTTAGAATGCATAACTGTCCAGTGTTAAGTGGAGATCTGTCAGCTCCGTTTCCGGCTCTGGAGGAACTTCAAATTTGGAATTGCGAAGTGCTTGCATATTCGTTGCTGAGAGCTCCCAAGCTTCACAAGATATATGTAACAGGTTTTAAGTATTCTATGAAAAAGGCGGCACCGCACGAAGTAAGAATTGAAAACACTGAGCAGGTGCAGTCCGTATTGGAGTACTGCCCTGTCTCCGAGGTTTGATGATCGTTAATTGTAGGTCAGGCATATCAATTTCGGGAGATTATTTGCCCGCTTCATTACAATATCTGCAATTATGGGATTGTTCAAAATTAACATTCACAGAGCCACTAGAACACAAGTTGCTAAAGGAGATAGATGTGTTCAAGTGTGATTCAGTGACATCGTTTCCATTGGGGGCCCTTCCAAATCTCAAGAAACTCAAGATCTCAGATTGCCCTCGTCTAGTATCCTTACTGGGGCTAGGCTTTCCTGCGCCCCACCTAGAACATCTGTCTATAGGATCTTGCCCAGAAATTGATTGTTTTGGAGAAGGGTGCCTCCCGCCGAGCTTGACAACTCTTCGGATCAGTAACTGCAAGAAACTAGAGAGGTGGATAACATCCAATGGTTTTCACAGTGAAGGCCTTACCCATCTTGGGCTTGAAGAATGGAATGAAGTTAAGTCGTTTCCACCAGAGGGTTGCCTTCCTGCTTCCCTTCAGTCTCTACTATTGTATCGCTTTCCAAATCTAGAGACGCTAGACTGCAAGGGCCTTCACCATCTCACCTCCCTCCAAGAATTAAGAATTATATTCTGTCGAAAGCTGGAGAATATCACACAACAAAACCTGCCTGCCTCCATATCAAAACTCTACATGGATGAAGAATGTCCTTTGAGGCGTAAGCTGCAAGAGATGAACGACCCACGGATTCCAATCGAAACTCATGACGACTCAGGTAATTGTTTTTGCTCTGATTATCCCATAGTGCTAATTGTTCGCACCAAACATTTTCATTCCCCTGTTAATACACCAAAACTATTTTTTACTCATTCTTACCCATTTACCTGTACTATGGCTACTGTTTCATACTTTCATTCACAAGGTTTTTTTTTTCTTTCTTTCTAATTATTCTTTTAAAAAAGAAAACAAAAAACTCTTACGAGTAATCTTTTTCATGATGACGTCTTTATTGCTTATTGTATTTGTATGCTTCATTGCAGAGGAGGAGTCGAGCTCAGATTATGAGTCAGACTCAGATGATGAGTCGTCTTGATTCTGATATCCCACTATTTGTGCGCCATGCAAGGATTTTGTCTGCTGTAATATGGAATTGGTATGTACAATACATACTTCATGAAATAGATTAGTTCATTTTATTTGATAGAGGTCATTCCAATTTATTGAGATGCTTGGCTCATGTAATAAGGTCCTTGCCAATGGAGGTTGCTTGCTTGCCACCCTTCAATTTCTGAATCTATTCTGGCTTGTCAAGACTAGAAGCTGGGACTGCATGGGGCTTCAACTCCAGAGCTCCCAAAAGTTAGTCTCTATTCTTAGAAATGAATTCACCATTCTTTTTTTAAGTAGAAAGGAGAAGCTTCATTGTTCCGAATTTATTCACTAATATGGAATGCCTAACTTTTCGGTATGTTTTTTAATGTTTTATTTCTTATATATTATGGCAGATCAGTTTGGAAATGGCAAATGCTCCTTCAATAATTGGCTGATAGGTTGATGTTTTATCAATTTGTTTTCTGTCAAGGTACTAACCACTGATACTGATATATTCTATGCATGTCATATCTTAATCGCTTATCAATTTCATTTAGCCGCATTACATTAGTGGTTGCCCAAGTTTTCTATTAAATTGTCATATTTATTATCTTCTTTTAACTTTTTTATTTTTTTAATGTTACACTTCAGTGATAGAAAAATTTGAGAAATGTCCTAATTCATATCTCTGCGACATTCAGTGAATCAACTCCTCTTATCTTTTATGATGATAACCGTAAAGCTTTATATGATTTGATTGATTTCTTTATTTCAGGACAGAGATAGAATCAAATATGAATATAAACTGGTTGGTGCTTTAGCATAATCTCTTCAATTTGGTGCAATTCTTGTGTGCTGCAAAAATCAATATAGTATATAAAATCATAGTTATGGTAAGTGCTCTTGAAAGTTGTTCTCATTTGACAAAATTATTAATACATTACTCAACATAGAATAATTGTATGTTGCTGTTATAATGCCCTTGGATTTGATCTACCTGTCCTTATATTCAACTAGTGTAACTTGGAATTTCATTCTAAGTCCAACTGCAAGCTGGATCTAAATCAGAACTCTCCACTTGACACAAAGTCGATGACAGAAGAGGTATGGTCTACTCTTGCTTGCCATTAATGTCCCATATCTTTCCTTAAATACATGGAATACCTCCTCATAGAACTTTTCCAAATTTTGAAGGAGCAAAAGGACAACTTCTGCATTCAACTTGTTGCTTTTGCCACACGTGAGAATTCAGTCTTTGAAAAGCACAACATGCAGCTTCTTTGCTCTTAGGTGGTGAACAAGTAGGTACTTGAATCAGTTGTCCCTTCTATCTTTTTCTAATTAGTCCCGTCAATTATTTGAACCTCTGATTTGGAAATCTAACTCATGCATAAAGCTAAATTTTTGTTACACTATTCTTACTGAAATTTTTGGGCTGATTATTTTTTTTCTTTCTTTTTTTCTTCCTTTGGAAAAAAAGATGATGAAATCCACCTTTGGGCAAATGGTCCCTTGAAAGCTAGTCTGATATGGGGAGCTCATGACAATGTGAAGACAATGTTTCTCAACCCAAGTGGAAAAAGAAGGCTGATGCGTCAAGGCTGATTATAGCAGCAAGAGAAATGAGGAGCTGTTGCATTGAGAGAAATAGCTGCAAGTGGTTAATGGCTGAGAATGTTGAGGAGGTTTGCGATTCCTGAGAATGCGACTGGGAAGTGGTTAATGGGCTAATGGCACACAGTCCATTCTTGCACACTAGATCTTAACATTTTCAATCAGATTTTTTTCTCCTTTTTTTTTTTCCCAGTGAGAGGGATAAAATAATTAAGAATAAATTGTTTTTATCTCACATTCCCTCACTGATCATCAAATGGCATATTTGCTGACAAAAATGTGTCATATTGTCTTTGTAATGTTTTAGTCCAAACACAGTTTTCCCAAGGAATACCCTGAGTATGAGGGGTGTAAGTTAGGAATAAGAGTTTTTTTGTAGGCCCAATTTTGTATTATATAGTAAGTCAGGGTACAAGGAAACCCTTTGTATCTTATGCATAATCAATGAATGAGGTTACTCTGTTTCGTATCATCTCTCACAAAGTCTTTCTTTCTGCACATATTTTGTTCTACTTTTTTTATATTGCAGCTCCTTCAACAATGCCTAATGTCAATAGGGGGCATTGAGATTCCCTAGTAATAATAATAGTATATACATAGTTAAAATAGAGAGTCTATATGTACAAACACTTGTTATAATATATTTCTATGAACGGTAACACCTGAAATTTCATGTTAACAATAATTACATTTTCTGGTGGCTAAGTTTTTATGCTTATATGGCTTCTTCCTTGCTGTTTAAATGTTTGCTTTCCCCCATTACTTGCACAACTTAGTTCCCTCTCTTTTGCAGTTAGCAGCAAGTCAGCAACTCTAAATCTCACCAAAAATGGTTATGGTTAGATTCATAGTGAAAGGAGCCCAATTGAAAGAGAAGCTTACAAACCACTGCCCAAACTTTTATGCTTGAATTCATAATGTTTAGAGATAGACAAGAAAACCTGCCTGCCTCCATATCAAAACTCATTAGGAAGCTGCAACAGATGAACGACCCACGGATTCAAATAAGAACTGATGACGACTCAGGTAATTGTTTTTCCTCTCATATCTCATCTTACCTAAACTCACTCCACGCTCTCATCTATCCCTTGTTAATTTTTTAATTTATCTTTTCATTCTTTGATCTTAGCAATTTATCTGTGCCTTAGCTACGGTTTCGCTCACAGTTTGTATGATTGATTGCAGACGAGGATGATGAGTTTCATTGAACCCGCGCCGCAAAGAAGAGGGATTCTGCGAAGAAGAGCAGGAACAGCAAAAAGGGCAACAAGGACGAGACAAGAAGAACTCTAGGAAGAATATATTGAGGTCAGGAGTTAAATTATTGCATTTATTAATATCTGTTTATGGAATGTGAGGGGGTTGGGGGTAGGGGAAAACTAGAGATGGTAAGAGATATTATATTATAGGGATAGGGGAAAGAGATGAGAGATTGGTGAGGATATATAATAATGATGGATTGATGGTGCTAAAACTAAATTCTGGTCTCATCTCTGGTTGTGTGAGTGTAGACTGATGGAATTGTTTTCTATGCTCCTGTGATGGTCTGATGATATGGCTGTGATGACATGATAAATTGCTGCCTCTTCTTTCTTATTATAAAGATCACAGGTTCTGAATCATCTTGCTGGGGCCAGAGTTTTTATGTTTTGTATAATGCCTAGTCTCTATGTTTTGATCTTGTATGTTTTATGTTTTTACTTGTTGTTGATTTGCTTTTGAAATGTTTCCCTCACCTCCTATTCTTGGATTTTTGTGAGTTGTGTGTATAAAAAAAAAAAAAAAAAAACTATTAGATCAAGTCAGAATTAACCAAAAGTCGGATAACACTTTTTTACTTGCTGTAAAGGCTAGGTAAACATGGATTATTTTATTTTATTTTTATAGAAAATGTTTCGGAAATTTATAAATGATAATTCTGTGCTATTGCATTTTTATTGTGCTTTTTTTTTTGGCTCTACATTAGCTATATTAGTTCAATTAAATTCAACACAATCTAAAGAATACCTTATTTTTTGCATCTAGAGATACGTAGACTTCATGGGTTATATTTATTTATTGAACGATGTTACGGAACCAACGTTAGTTCTCTTATTTTTTCCTCCATAGACTTTCTTTTATTTATTTATTAAATTATACTCAAGTTGTCTCACAATAGATCATTATAATAATCAAGGTAGCTAGAATTTCGATTAAACTCTTAAAATCTTCCGATATTACGATTTTTAATGAGTTAACCAATTTTACATAATTTACACTAAGTCAGACGATTTTACGATTTAAATCTTTCTATGATTTCACGTTTTTACATTTTAATTTATTTTTTGATTCCACGTAAAATCTCGATTTTCTCTACCTTGATAATAATGTTTTATAATGGATTAAAACCTTAAACTACTTAAGAATTTAGGCGTCATTAATTACTTCTGCTATATGATACCACCATTTTCGTATCTCCTTTTATATACAGATAAAATAATAGATAATAGATGATAAATTTTCATAAAATGTGGTTGGTTTAATAACTAAGACATTTGCATGCAATATTAAAATTTGGACCCTTTATATGAATTAACATTCTATATAATATAATTTTTTATATATAGATAAAGGAAATTTCATCCATTCAACATTGCTGAATATGTTCTTGGTCGAAGTTTGAATTAATACTCAAATTTGAATATTATATAGTACATTATTGAAATATTAGTTAGCTAAATAATATAGTAATGTATGTATTAGGTAAGTGGCTAGTTTTAGGGAATTCCTTATTTACATTAGAAGAGTGACGTAGAAACTAGTAGAGAAATACAAAGTGGTTGCCACCAAGTAGATCGGTAGGTGTGAAAGTGGCTTCATGCATTATCAGATTTACGAAGTGATTCTTTTGAAGTTACAAATATCATAACACATGCATGTAGCGTGGAAAGAGTTAAATTATGGAATAAAATATGAAATGTATTATTGATAATGCATTATGGTGAAGATGCATTAAAAAAATAATACATACAACTCATGATCATACTGTATATCTTTCCATGAAACAATGTATAAAGGATAGCTTATTGATGAGTTCGTTCACATAGTAAGCCAGAAGAGAAAGTTGACCTTTCACAGTTATTGTATGATCTATATGACTATATGACAGCATCATTAATGCCAAGTAGCATTGAACACCGAGACATGTGGGTGTGAAAGGAACATCTTCCATTTAGTTAGGACTGATGAGGAATATATATAAAGCAGATAGAAATAGCAAATCCTGCACATGGAGTAAAGTGATTTTGTGGTTATACATAATTGGCATAACCTAATTAATGCTTATCACATGTTATTAGTTAATTAATTCATTATTAATTATTATGCATATTTCAGCACTGTAACAATATATAATACTTGACAAAGAAAGAACATTGTTAGTGCATTTCAAAACCGCAAACACTTGAGATCCCTTTGTGCTCGAGAAAACCCATTGTGCTTGCTACATCAACTTTCCTGCTCACCTTTCATTGTTTACTTCTTTCTTTATTTCTTTTCTCATCATCATCTGCTGCAGTTGAGATTCAATCATGGCTGCAAAACTTTATGGTGGAGCTTATCTCTCTTCCTTTGTTGATGCTCTTTTAGAGAAGCTGCCTTCATTGCTCGAAGACGACGACTCATCATTGGTGGAAAGGAACAACTTGCTTAAAAGGTTGGAGAAAAGTCTATATGATGTTGGAGCTGTCCTTGATGATGCTGAGCAGAAGCAGTTCACTGTCAAGAAACTCAAGGATTGGCTTGTTGATCTCCAAGATGCTCTCTATTTCGCTGATGACTTGCTCGATCAACTCTCCGCAGCAGCTGCCACTGCCACTCCAAGGGATCCAGGTATCTCGGCTTCCTGTTCTCGTCTTGTTGATTCATATATTGAGGATAGTGTTGGCTGTATCAAAAAAGTAGTTGGCAAAGTAGAGTCTCTTGTAGCACGCAAAAACTATCTTCGTCTTAAAGAGTCCACCGAGGTGGACATGTCATCATGGAGAACTCCATCCACATCTCTGGTTGTAAGTTCCGACATATATGGTCGGGACAAAGACAAGGAGGAGATAATGAAATTGGTGTTAGCTGATACTTGTCATGCTGAATCACCTTTTACTGTGATCCCAATTTGGGGTATGGGTGGAATAGGAAAAACTACCTTGGCTCAACTGGTTTACAGTGATGCCAAAGTGGTGGAAAAATTTGACATTAGAGTGTGGGTTTGTGTAGCTGAAAATTCCGATCCTGTTCATGTTTCAAGGACAATAATAGGGGCAATGGATCCTTGTTCCTTTAGCATGGACAATTTTGATGTTCTTCAGACTAATTTGAAGAACAAGTTGATAGGAAAGAAATTCTTAGTTGTTTTAGACGATGTCTGGCATGGTGAACGAGACACATGGGAGAATCTTCTAAAACCTTTTCAATTTGGGAATAATGGAAGTAAAATTTTATTAACAACCCGTAGTGAAAAGCTTGCTTCTATGTTCGTAGCTACTAGTCAACATTATCGATTAGGTTTATTGTCCGGCGAAGGTTGTTGGTCACTATTTTTGAAGCATTCGTCTATTTCTACTAATTTAGAACAACATGCAACTCTAGAACCAATTGGTAGAAATATTGTTGAAAAGTGTAAGGGATTACCTTTGGCCGTAAAGACACTTGGAGGTTTATTGCACAAGAAGTGTGACGTAGCGGATTGGAAGAAAATACTTGAAAGTGAAATTTGGGAGCTCCCGGAAGATGAAAGTAAGATAGTTCCCGCACTAAGAGTAAGTTATCACTACCTCCCTTCACATTTAAAGAGATGTTTTGTGTATTGCTCATTATACCCGAAAGATTATCAATTTGACAAAGATGAATTAATCTTGCTATGGATGGCTGAAGATCTCTTACGACCAATGTTAAACAACACATTGGAAAACATTGGTTCTGTATATTTTGATGAATTAGTTGCTAGGTCATTTTTACAACCTTCCACTGCTTACGCTAGGTCTGGGTTATTTGTAATTCATGATCTCATGCATGATCTAGCAACGTTTTTTGCTGGAAAATTCTTTTTCAAAGAATTTGACATTCCACGCATGGTTGACAGCAAAACTCGTCATTTGTCATGTGATTGGGATCAAATCTCAAGATTTCCAGAGGCCTATGATGGAGCAATATATATGAGAACATTTTTATGTGTTGCTGATGTTAAATCAAATGATATCAAAAGTGATTTTTGGCTAAAAGAATTAAGGCGTTTGAGAGTTTTGGCATTTCAAAACTGTGAAATCAGGTCGTTGCCTGATTCAATAGATGAATTGATTTATTTGCGTTATTTGAATCTCTCTGAAACACCTATTGTCACATTGCCTGAATCATTGTGTAAATTATACAATCTCCAAACCTTGAAGTTGAGAGATTGTGATAAGCTTGAAATGCTTCCAAGCCAAATGCAAAATCTTGTAAACCTGCGCCACCTTGATATCAGAGGAACTTATGATTTGAAACAAATGCCAAAGGGAATGAGCAAGTTAAAGCATTTGAATTTATTTGGATACTATATTGTGGGGGAGCATGAAGAGAATGGGATAAGAGAATTGGGACCAATTGATGTTCATGCCTCATTTCGCATTTCCGAATTAGAGAATGTGAACAACAGCAGCGAAGCTTTGGAGGCAAAGATGGGAAACAAGAAGCACATCAACATTTTAGAATTGGAATGGCTTTCAGATGGTGATACTGTGGATGTTGAAACTGAAAGAGATATACTTAAAGAGTTACAACCACATGAAAACTTGAAGGAGCTAACAATTTATGGTTATAGGGGTGAATTGTTCCCCGATTGGTTAGGCCTTTCCTACTACTCCAATATAACCAAATTGAGAATGGAGGGTTGTAAGAGTTGTCATCGGCTTCCTTCGCTTGGACAGTTACCCTCTTTACAGCATCTGGAGATTATTAAACTGCATGGGTTGGAGAGAATTGGTGAGGAGTTTTACAAGAACGCTGCATCATGTCATGAGGGGACGCCCTTCAGATCTCTTGAAAAGCTTGAATTTCGTAGCATGGATGGTTGGCGAGAGTGGCATATTCCTGATAAGTTGGATGTATTTCCTAAACTTAAAACCCTTATAATGAACAACTGTCCGGCGTTAAGTGGAGATCTGTCTGCTTGCTTTCCGGCTCTGGAGCAACTTAGAATTTGTGATTGCGAAGAGCTTACATATTCGCAGCTGAGAGCTCCGAAGCTTCACACGATAAATTTAAACGGTTGGCAGAATTCTATGACAATGGCGAAACTGCACGAGGTAAGAATTGAACACACTAAGCAGGTGCACTCCGTATTGGAGTTACTTCGTCACATCCAACCACCTTGTTTCCAACGTTTGATCATTGAAGATTGTGGGTCAGCAATATCAATTTTGGGAGATTATTTGCCCACTTCATTACAATATCTGCAAATCTCCAGGTGTTCAAAATTAAAATTCCCAGAGCCACTGGAACACAAGTTGCTAAGGGAGATACATGTGGACAAGTGTGATTCAGTGACGTTGTTTCCATTGGGGGCCCTTCCAAATCTCAAGAAACTCGAAATTTCAAATTGCCGCCGTCTAGTATCCTTACCGCCTCTAGGCTTTGCTGCGCCCCACCTAGAAGATCTGTATATAGGATATTGCCCAGAAATTGATTGTTTTGGAGAGGAGTGCCTCTCACCGAGCTTGACAACTCTTCGGATCTCTAATTGCCAGAAACTAGAGAGGTGGATAGCACCCAATGGTTTTCACAACAGTGAATGGCTTACCGATCTTAGCCTTATAGACTGGAATGAAGTTAAGTCCTTCCCAACAGAGGGTTACCTTCCTTCTTCCTTTCGGTCTCTATATTTGTCTTCCTTTCCACATCTGAAGACGCTAGACTGCAAGGGCCTTCACCATCTCACCTCCCTCCAACAATTAATAATTGAAGTGTGTCCAAAGCTGGATAATGTCACGGAAGAAAGGCTGCCTGCCTCCTTATCAAAACTCCACCTCCTTTGACACGTAAGCTTCGAGAGAAGAACGACCGACGGATTCAATTTGATACTGATGACTACTCAGGTAATTTGCTTTTGCTCTCATCTTACCTAAACTCATCTATCCCTTGTTAATATGCCAAACTAATTTCCCCCCTTAATTTTTAATTTATCTTTTCATTCTTTGATCTTACCCATTTATCTGTGCCTTAGCTACGGTTTCACTCACAATTTGTATGCTTTTCACTGCAGTCTAGGAGGATGAGTTTCCTTGATTCTGATCTTCCACCATTTATGGAGGAGGTGCGTTCGTACTTTATGAAATCACATA
>JASCZI010151064.1:111040-125521 GCA_036250425.1 Stylosanthes scabra | reverse complement strand
ATTATTCTCTTTGATTTGAAAAGTCATAACAATTTTCAAATTGGGGAAACAGAGTTTTTTTTTTTTTTTTTTTTTTTTCCTATCAGATTTGAGTTCATAGAATTTTACTTTTTATGTTAAATTTTTGTACTCTGTTAGCTCATAGAATTCTGTTATGCGTTGCTTATCTGAATTTTTCATCTTTATCCATATTGATTAAACCAGGGTTCTTGAAGAGATGAAAGACCCACAAATTCAATTCCAAAGTTATGGCAAATGTAACTAGCAATGAAACAGCTTTAGCTTACATATGTCATCAAATTTCAATTCTTTATTTTATTATATTCGTGTTATTTTGGGTACTTCCGAGACAAGTAATAGATTTTGAGGGTGCCAATTTTTAATTAAATTTGACAAGTTTTTATTTATTTATTTTTCCCGCATACTCTTGCATTGGGTCTTCCTCATTTGACCTCGTCGAATTCTATTTTGTGTTGCTAATCTTAATTTTATCTTCTTGCAGTTTTTTTTATGTAAAAAAGGTAAGGTTGAAGCATGAATATCAATACATGGCAGAGGCAAGATGGGAATTTGGGCGCACTGAAGTAAGTTTTTGTATTTCTTCAAGCTCTGATGGTATTCATTATTTGAATTTTTCTATAATGCCTCCTACTTTTTCCTTGTCTCCATCTTATTATCCTTGTTTCTGTCTGAAATGCAGAGTTTAATGTTGCAATAAATTCATAGATATGATAATGCAAGCATTCTATGAAAACTAGTGCAAGGATGTTGTGGCTTCAAGCATCCTGTGAGTGCTTGGCACAACTCACACTTAATCCATTTTAGATGGGTAATTGCAATAGAATTTCTCATCTTTTGTTTTGAAGTCAATAACATGCAAAACTTCAGTTCCTACGGTGTAGTGAAAAAATTAAATTGATTAAAATATGCATATAAACACAATTCTAACTCCATTGTTTGGTTGATGTTTTCATCTTTCATAAAGCAAATGTTTTGTTTTCTAATTTTTCAGAAGTTGATAGCAGTATCTCATTATGCTTCTTATGGCAAAACTTGTCAATTTTTGTTCTATACAGGTTTCTTTGTATCCAGAAATTCAATATGCCTTTTTTTCTCTCTCTCTCTCTCTCTGGAATTGCTGAATCTATGACTGGGAATTCACTTCAATCAAGTTTCATGATCAACCATCTCTCGTTCCCGCTTTGGGTTCTTCTCTGCACTTGGCTTGACTGCATTTGCATAGAGCACAGCCTAGGAAGATTTTCATTTAAGGAGGTTTGATGCCTAACTAGTTAGCTTTCTCGCCGCAATCACTTGAATCCACTGTCCTTCTATCATGAGATCCATGGTTCATGAAATGAGGTCCTTGCAATGGAAGTTTCTTGCTTGCATCCTTTCAATTTCCGAATCTATTCTGGTGTTCTTTTACCAAGTAAAAAATTGAAGCTTCATTGTTTTGGATCTAATCAGTAACATGGTTTATGCCTTGTTACCGAGGCTTTGTCACCAGGGACAGCCACATCTTATTGTGAGTTTTATCAACTTCCTTGCACTTAATATTCACTTCTACTATTAACGAGTTATTGAAAGAGAGTTATTGTGATTACACTTTTAGTTCAGTTATTTTGGATTCAAATTTGTATAGGCATGTCTGATTATTATTTTTATTTTATTTATTTTTTATGTTTTCATTTCATATGTTATGGCAGATCAGTTTGGCAATGATAAATGCTCCACCAATTATTGGCTAATAGGTCGATGTTTTACCAATTTGTTTTCTATCTAGGTACTAAGAACGGATACTGATATATTCTATGCATTCACTTATCAATTTCATTCAGCTGCATAATACATTGGTCTATTTATTATCTTCATTTTTTTTTTTCACCATGCTTATATTCTTCAGGAGCCAGGATCCTTTATTCCATCAGTGTTCTTCTAAATACTTTACATTTTGTCTTCCAGCAAGCAAAGCTCTTAATTCATATTCTGGCAACCTTCTATGATTAAATCTTAACTTTTATGATGGAACCATAAAACCTTATGCTAATATTTGTTTTCAGGAGTCAGGACAGATATTGAATCAAATATGAATATGCTTGGCATATTCTCTTCAATGCGGCTCAACCAAGCAAGATCGTTACCAAGATGGTAAGATCTTTTTCAGTTAAACATTCCCAAAATATCTGTCTGATATCTCTTGTTTGGGTTGGCCTACTGGTGCAGCACAAATGAAATTCAGATAGGTATATTCCAAGCTAAATATTTATTACACTATTCTTACTGAAATTTTTGGGCTGATTTTTTTTTCTTTCTTTCTTTCAAAACAAGGTGACAAAATCCACCGTAGTGGGGCTCATCACAATACGAAGACAATGTTTCTCAACCCAAGGTGGAAAAAGAAGGCTGAGTCATCAACGTTGCTTATAGCTGAATACTTACTATAAGCAAATGGAAGAAACTTCACTATGAAAGGAAGAGAAATGAAGAGCTTTTGAGTTGAGCAAAATAGCAAGCAAGTGATTAATGGTTGAGAATGTTGAGGGGGTTTGTGATTTCGGAGAATGGCACTGGGAAGCGTTTAATGGCAAGCAATCCATTTTGTTTCCTTTTTTCCTTTTTCTTAGTAAGAGGGATAAAATCATAAGAATAAGTTGTTTTTGTGTCACATTTCCTCAACTGATCATGGAATGGTATATTTGCTCACAATAAATTGTTCCAAACACAGTTTTCTCAAGGAATAGCCTGAGTATGAGGGAGGAAATTTAGGAATAAGAGGTTGTTTATAGCCCCCCGTTCTGTATTATATAGTAAGTCAGAGTGTTAGTTTCTGTTTTAAGCTTCATGTTTGAGTCTGTTATGAATTTCTTTCTTTATAAGCTAGTTCCCTCACATATACAAGATTCCCCTTTGTATGTTAATGCATAATCGATGAATGAGGTTATTCAGTTTCATATCATCTCTCTCACAAAGTCTTGAAACTCTTCCTTTCTAGTTTCTATACACATTTTGTTCTAGTTTTTTTATATTGCAGCTCCTTCAACAATGCCTAGTGTGAAAAATAGGATGAAAGAAAGTTGGTTGTCAAATGCACATGTTATTCATATTATATACTGGATTTATTTTTAGTAAACGTAAGTTTTTATTCATTTTTTTATACACAAAATAAGAAGAAGAAAAAAATGTTTCTTTTGTGTTTCAAGAGTAAGTAATAAATCTCATACCAGTTAAATTTGGATTAAATAAAGTATATACTTGAAAAATTTAATGAAC
The DNA here is from genome assembly GCA_036250425.1 of Stylosanthes scabra. NCBI lineage: Eukaryota > Viridiplantae > Streptophyta > Magnoliopsida > Fabales > Fabaceae > Stylosanthes > Stylosanthes scabra. The sequence goes on along the minus strand of JASCZI010151064.1, from coordinate 122,248 downwards.
CCATTGCCTTAAGGTTACAGTGTAAAACTCATTCTGTTATATCTTATTTAATAAAATAAGTTGAATTCTTACAAATTCTGGGTTCCATCTTATCACGTTAAGCTCAACTAATTTTACATTGCATACTTTTCACTTGAAGAGAGGAGCTATATAACTTTATTTATCTATTTATAATATATAAAGGGAGAGACTAAAGGAACTCCTCATTCCACCTCTATACTTAAAATCTCTATCACTATGCCACATAAGCATATTTGACAAATGGCATATTCTTCAATGTTAGACACTCAATTTCATTATTCTATCTTTGTATTATCTCATATGATATGATTTTTATTGTATTTCATTTTTTTTTATGATCTTAGGATTCTTTTTCACTATTATCCATCTTTAATTGTAATAATATTGAGTTATACAATTTATTTATATTCTTAACTTTTCATATTCTCTTGCACTTTAATCTTATATGTTACAAATATTAAAAAGTATTACACCTTCATAAATATTAGAATAGGTACCAAGAAATTAGAAATCACCATATATCACACATAACAAGATAGAAGGCCTACCACCTTCACTCATATCTCTGCTTAGTCTCATGAGAAGAGAGACAAAAAACATGACTTTGATGCAAGCTCTTTCTGACCTACCGAATGGCTGAGAAAAAATATCTCATTTCCAACGTCTATCAAGAAAGTTGGAATGGAACTTTAATGTTTATGTCATAAGATTATAAGAAAGTGAAATATCTTGAGATGATTTTGTAGAATAGCAAGGTTCGCCAAATGTTTTTTTACTTTTCTTTTTTATTTGTAAATATATGCGAAATTAATTGTTTTTTTAGCTAAAAAAAATTGGTGGTGAGATTTTATACTTTTCTAAAAGTTGTGTTTATGGGTTTACATATTTATAAATTTTTTAACAAATCCCTTCCTCCACATAAAGCCATTTGGATATTTTTTTCTGCTCTTTCATTTGGAAATATACCAAGAATTTTTAAGAATTTTGAGATGCGTTTGCCGTTTTTTTTTTACTATATGTTGTGGCTCTATAGTTGGCAAAGAGGGCAAAGAGGACCCAAGGAACGTCCTAACCAAAACGGGAAGAGAAATGCGAATAGGAAGATATCGAGTGAGTCATTTTAAACCTTATTCTTAGTTAAATTGTCACTACTCAAATCTTTTAACTTATTTTTAAAACTAAACATACAAGTTAATTAGTAGGTTTGATATTGTGGAATGTATCGATCTAAATTGGTATTAGTGATTTAATAGATTAACATATACAGGGTGTTAATGAGAATTCTGTTTAGAAAAATATTCAACTCAGATTGTCCATCTCAACCAATTGAAGTTGAGATAGAGGATCAGCTATCCACTAACAAGTTCAAATTCAGTAGAAGAAAGGAGAAAAATGATTAGACTTCAGATTAATGATGATGAAATAACACTGAAAATCTGAAATGTGTCTTTTGATATTCTATTGAGATAGATATTACTCAAACTACGATAGTATATTTTTCATTGCTAGAATGTAATTAGTATTTAGTGGATCAATTTTAAACAACTATGATTCAAGTATTTGAATTATTATGCGTTAGACTTATATGCAAGTTTGTGAAAATTAGGTTTTTGGATACCGTACAAACTAATTATTTATGATTATAACATCCTTTTATGCTTTTTAGGGATATATATAGATAAACATGGAAAGGCATGAAGTTCAGACTCTATCAAATGAATGACTTTGAGGCAATTTTTGTACAAAACTATAATAGGAAGGCATGTGAGAGAATTCTTTTCTCAATAGAATAGTAAAATGAATATGAACACTTAACAACGAAAAAATATGATATGATAACATATTTTATACAAAATTAGTTTTAATTTTATTATTTCAATAGATATATTTTTTTATTGTTAATATATTATTGTTATAATTTATTTTGAAAAAATATTCCTCTTCTTTCAATTCTTTGTATTACATAATTACTGATAATTACAATATTAAAATAATATATATATATATATATATATATATTTTGGTAGTGATAATTTAAAATACATTTATAAATTCAGTTACATATTAAAAATTTACGTATTTTTCAATCTAGTTTATTTAGTTTCTTCAACATCTTCCTGTCAATGTTCTTCAAGATATTAAAATGCAATACTTGGGATGGGAAAATTTTTTTATTGCAAACAAAACTTAACATTTGTAAAATAAGCCACACCACAATTAACAGAAAATATAATCTAAAACAAGAATGAAGAATCAAACTATGGTAACTATAATTGAGATTGAATTTAAGCGTGGTTCATTTTCTGTATAAATTACCTTCAATTTTATTTTCTGTCCTAACAATAAACAGAAAAATATTATCTGAACTTGCACTGATGTTGAAAAATTTACCATCTTAACTCAAAAATGAATTTCAATATCCTTCAATTTTCTGTTTGCTTCATTCGTACCTATTTCCTCCATTCTCTGTTAATATATAACTTCAGGTTCCTAATTTCTAATTATTCTCAATGTCAAGTACTAATCATTTTATAAAAATCAAAGTCACCAAGATTTCCCTTACCAAGTAGACCATCAACAATTTCTCCAAGCTGTAGGAATAAAAACCTATGTTATACATAGTGGAAGATAAGCCTAGTCTTAGGATGAGATTAGTTTTAGATTAGAAAGTAAATTCAGCTTTCTGTTTACTTTCCCCTCTTAGCTTTTGTTAAGTGTTATCTGCTATAAATAGCAACCAGCATTGAGGAAATTCAGTATTTGCTTCCCTTTGTTCTCTCACAATCTAATGAATAATGGAAATCTTGTAAGCTGCTTCTTTCATTAACCTCATCTTCTCACGTTGTCTTCAGTTTCAGTTAGTGCATACAAAATCTGCAAGTAATGTTGTAACTGAACCCCACACACACAAACTTACTCAGACTAATTACTTCTGTAACCACGTGATTAGCGAATTTTAACGTTAAACCAACCCATTGTTTATACTTTATACATTTTACCAAAATATTTCCTCACCTACCAACAAATTAAAAGAATAATGATACAAGAGCATCAATGCCAAGAAGCATTGAACAAATAAATGAACATGTAAAGGGAACATCTTCCATTTTGCGAGGACTGAGGAATAAAACAATATATAGTATATTCTGTCATGGAGTCACGTGATGAAGAAGAAAGTATATTCAACTTCAACCTTTACATGCTAAATTAAAAATATTGGTTGAGAATAAAAGAAAATAAAAAGTTAAGAGTTCAACACATTGTTTATGTAATCTATCATCAGACAGAAGATGGTTCATCCAGTAAAGTTGCATACTCGGATTATTTTCTTCTGTAACCATGTGACTAGAAAATTTTAACATTACACTAACCAATTGTTTATATTTTCACCATCTCATGTTACAATGTGCAATGCAAATTTTTTTTTTCATAGAATACATCCGAGAGTAATTAAAGACAAGAGTCATGTGAAAGTTCTCTTTTCTATGTGTGTATGTGTTGGATTAACAAAATTTCCTAACACTTCTCTTAAATATATTATTTTATTTGCAAGTTGTTTCAATTAATTAGTTATTATAATACATATTTCAGTGTTGCATAAATATATAGTACCCAGCAAAGAACGTTGTTAGTACACTGCAAACTGCAAACTGCTAACACTTGAAATCCCTTTGTGCTTGAGAAGATCAGCTACCTTATAGCAATCTTGATTCAACACCTTTTCTCATCACCTTCCAATCTTTCTTTCTTGTCTTTGTTGTGTTCTGATTATCCCCAGAACTTGAGCCTCAACCATGGCTGCAAAACTTCAGGGTAGAGCTTATCTCTCTTCCTTTGTTGATGCTGTTTTGAACAAGCTGTCTTCACTGGATGTCAACTCAACCCCAGCAGCAAAGAAGTTAGCTGACCAGAAGTTGTTCCGAAGGCTGAGGGCGAGTCTCCGTGCCACTCGACCTGTGCTTGATGATGCTGAGCAGAAGCAGATGATAGACCAAGAAGTGAAGAAATGGCTCGTTGATCTCCAAGATGCTCTCTATATGGCTGATGACCTGCTGGATGAACTCTCTACTAAAGCTGCCATTGCCTCTGCTACCCCCACCCCCACTCAAAGGGATCCAGGTAACTATTCTTCCTATTGTCACTCTATTGTTAATTAAATCCTGGAAGATAGTGATGATGATGAAGAGATGGGGGTAGTAGATAGCATGCGAGATATAGTTGATAAGCTAGAGTCTATTGTTGAAGAGAAAGATGATCTGGGTCTAAAACAAGAGCATGTCGAAGACCCAGACGGCATGTCATGGAGAATTGAATCATCGCTGCTCGAAAGTTCTGATATATATGGCAGGGATAATGACAAGGAGACCATTATTGGACTCTTGTTAGATGACACTCGCGATGATAAACTCTCTGTGATCTCAGTAGAAGGCATAGGTGGAGTTGGAAAAACTACTTTGGCTCAGTTGGTTTACAATGATACCAAGGTGGTGGGAAAATTTAGCCTTAGAGCATGGGTGTGTGTTGCTACAACATTTGATCCTTTTCATGTTACGAAGGCTATAATAGAGGACATAACGTCTTCTCCTTGTAACATGGTTAACTTTAATTCACTTCAAACTGAATTGAAGAAAAAGTTAACAGATAAGACATTCTTAATTGTCTTAGATGATGTTTGGGGCAATCAGCAAGATTTGTGGGAGAAATTTTTGAAGTCTTTTTTGTGTGGGAATAAAGGAAGTAAAATCCTTTTAACTTCTCGCAATAAAAATGTTGATTCTGCAGTGTCAACTAATAATCCACATTACAAATTAGATATATTGTCTCCCAATTATTGCTGGTTAATGTTTTTGAAACAATCATCTCTTTTGACTAATTCTGAACAGTATGCAACTCTAGAACCAATTGGTAGAAAAATTGTTGAAAAGTGTAAGGGTTTACCTTTGGCTGTGAAGATACTTGGAAGTTTATTGCGCAACAAGTGTGATGTTGGGGATTGGGAGCAAATACTTGAAAGTGAAATTTGGCAACTCCCAGAAAGTAAGATTGTTCCCGCATTAAGAGTTAGTTATCACTACCTCCCTTCACATTTAAAGCGGTGCTTTGTATATTGCTCATTATATCCTGAGGATTATGAGTTTGACAAATATGAATTAATCATGCTATGGATGGCCGAAGATCTTTTACAACCAATGGAAAATAACATATTGGAAAATATTGGTTGCACATATGTTAATGAATTAGTTGCAAGGTCATTTTTCCAATCTTCTTGTTGTGCTAATTGTTACAAATTTGTAATTCATGATCTCATGCATTCTATGGCAAGATTTTTTGCTAAAGGATTCTATTTCAGAGCTGATGAACTCCGCAAAAATGCGACAGAGATTGAGGTCAATACTCGTCATCTGTCATTTACTCCAAAACATATGCATCCAATCTTAGAACTTTCAAAAGCCTGCACTGAAGCAATTCATATGAGAACATTTCTATGTGTTCTTTTGCCTCACATTGATGAACCATTGGTCGAAGGTGATTCTTGGCTCTTACTATTACAATTGAGGCTTTTAAGAGTTTTATCACTTAATTGCTTTGTTCTTAGTTCATTGCCAGATTCAGTTAGTGAATTGATCCATTTGCGTTATTTGGATTTGTCTTTTTCATCTTTCGATAAGTTGCCTGAGTCATTGTGTAACTTGTACAATCTTCAAACATTGAAGTTGTACGAATGTAGCGTTTTGAAGATGCTTCCCAGCCGCATGCAAGATCTTGTGAACCTGTACCACCTTGATATTAGGAAAGCTTATAGTTTGAAAGAAATGCCAATGGGAATGAGCAAGTTAACACATTTAAATTATTTATTAGGAAGGTACATTGTTGGAAAGCATGAAGAGAATGGGATAAGAGAATTGGGAACACTTGAGAATCTTAAATGGTCACTGAACATTTCCAACTTACAGAATGTTAACAGTAGTGACGAAGCTTTAGAGGCAAAAATAGGTAATAAGAAGGACATCGACATGTTACAATTGACATGGCTTCCAGAGGGTGATGTTGATGATTTTCAAACGGAAAGAGATATACTTGACAAGTTACAACCTCACCGAAACTTGAAAAAGTTATTCATCGATGGTTATAGGGGTGATATACTCCCAGATTGGTTAGGTCTTTGTTCCTACTCCAATATGACCATGTTGGGTCTGTTTGGTTGTAAGAATTGCAGTAAGCTTCCGTCACTTGGACAGTTACCGTCCCTGAAGCATTTGGAATTGTATGGGTTTTTTGAGCTGAGGAGCATTGGTTGTGAGTTTTACAAGAGCAGTAACTCATTCCAGCAGGAAATGCCCTTCAAATCTCTTGAAACTCTGATATTTCAGAATATGCTTAGGTGGAAAGAGTGGCATTTTCCTGACGAGTTTAATGGTTTTCCTCAGCTTAAAATTCTTTCAATAATAAATTGCCCGATGTTAACGGGGGATCTGCCAGATCACCTTCCATCTCTGGAAAGGCTGTGCATCGAGAGATGCGAATATCTTGCATGTTCGTTGCCAAGAGCCCCCAAGCTTCAAAGATTATATGTGAAGGGTAGTGAGACTGATTATTCCATACCGAGGGTCTGGTCCGTATCTGGTGAGCCCGGGGTGCTAATTGAAGAAACCCAGCTGGCGAAGTCTGCATTGGAGTGTCTGGCCCGCAGCCAATCAACTCATATCCCACTTTTGAATATCGAAAACTGTTGGTCAGACATGTCACTACCAGGGGATTATTTGCCCGCTTCATTACAAAAGCTGGTAATCCTGCGTTGTTCAGTATTAAAATTCTCAGAGCAGCTGCAACACAAGTCGCTAACACAGATGCATGTGAAGATGTGTGATTCATGAATGTCAAAACATGGGGTGCGTAACGTTGCCACAGCATGATGACGATGCTCTTCCAAGTCTGCTTTATCTAGAGATCAGATCCTGCCCCAGATTAGTATCCTTGACTGCGCTACTCTTGGCTGCGCCCAACCTTTGGCTGCGCCCAACCTTGAGGAACTCCATATAGTCTCTTGCGAAGAAATTGATTCTTTTCCGCAGGGGGGCCTCCCGCAGAGCTTGAAAACGCTTGAGATCGATAACTGCCAGAAACTAGCGAGGCGCATAGCTTCCAAGGGTTTGCAGAGTGAAGGCCTTACCAGTCTTAGCCTTTCTTCATGGGATGATGCCAAGTCATTCCCAACACAGGCTTGTCTTCCAGCTTCCATTGAGTCTCTAGTGCTGTCAAAATTTCCAAATCTAGAGACTCTAGACTGCAAGGGACTTGAGCATCTCACATCCCTCAAATTAAGGATTGAAGAGTGTCCGAATCTGGAGAATATCACACAGGAAACCCTGCCTGCCTCCATAACACAACTCAACATCAAAGAAAATTGTCCTTTGGCGCGTAAGCTGAAAGAGATGAACAATCCGCGTATCCAATTCGAAACTGTCCGGAACTGCACTATCATGTAGGAGAATCAGTAGCGTTGTCTCATGAACTATGGAAGAGGTATGTACATACTTCGTGAACTATATAATTTTCTTTTATTTGTTACTTACAAGTCATTTCAATTTATTGAGATTCATGGTCCATGTAATAAGGTCCTTGCCATGGAGGTTGCTTGCTTGCCTCCATTCGATTTTCGATTTTTTTTTTTTTTTTTCTGGCTTGTCAAGACTAGAAGTTGGGACTACAAGGGGCTTCAACTCCAGAGCTCCCAAAAGTTAATCTCTATCCTTGGATTTGATCTAGATGTGCTTCTATTCAACTAGTGTAACTTGAAATTTCTAAGTCCAACCGCAAGCAAGCTGGATATAAATCTCAACTCTCCATTTGCCACAAAGTCGATGACACAAGAGGCATAGTGGTCTACTCTTGCTTGCTGTTAATGTCCAGTTTCTTTCCTTAAATACATGGAATACCTCCTCATTCTTAGCTCTTAGCCATTTATCTGTACCTTAGCTACTGTTTGTGTTTCACTCACAATTTGTATGGTTCATTGCATTTGCAGACTCGGATAATGAGTATTTCTGATTTTCCACCATTTGCGCGCAACATGCAAGGATTCTGTCTGTTAATATGTTATGGAGGAGGTGCGTTCGTACTTTATGAAATAACACTATTCTCTTTTATTTGCAAACTCATATCAATTTTCCAATTAGGAAAACACAACACGGTACTTTAGTTTTGCCATTGAATTTCAGTTCTCTATTTCTGTCAGGTTTGAGTTCATAGAATTTTACTTTTAATTTTTTATTTTTGGACACTGTTTAGCTCATAGAATTCTGTTATCTGTTGCTTATCTGATTTTCATCTTTAATCCATATTTGATTAAACCAAGATTCTTGAAGATATGATTAGATGAACAACCCACATATTGATTAAACAAAGAAAATATTAAATTGATTAGATATACCGTATATGAATTAATCTACGTGTACCATTGTACACATCTGTACACATCATTTAGCAACATGGAAAATTGTAAACATTAGCCCACAAAAATTTCTATTTCTGTGCTAATGTTTACATTTTTTCGTGTTGCTAAATAGTGTGTACGGAAGTGTACAATAGTACATCTAGTATGTAATCACAATTATAGCTCCATTTGTTGTATGATGTTTTCATCTTTCGTAAAACAAAATGTTAGACTTTCTAACCTATCTGCATTGTACGGTACTATCTCATCATGCTTATTATAATAAAACTTGTCAATTTTTGTTCGTTTCTCATGATCAAGACCTTGAAATACAATATGGATGTATTTGCAGGAATTGCTGAACCTATAACTGGGACTGCCCTTCTTTGAACTATCATGGTCAACGGCCATCACTGGTTCATTTAAGTCCAAACCCAGTTTTACCAAGGATCCCCTGAGTTTGAGTTGGGAACTTAGGAAAAAGAGTTGGTTGTAACTCCCTGAAAAATGTTGAGTCTATGATGGGGACTGGTAGCCTGTGTGGCAAAGAAAATCTAGTAGCAATTTAATGTTTGGTTGAATCCCAGCTAGCTTAAATGTCTCCGAATAGAATTCGCCTACTTCTTCAATCTGGCTCTTCATCAATAAAAGTCCTCTTCCCAATTTGGTGGGAAAGGTCAGTGAACTAATTAATCACTTGTATCAATTTGATAATCTAAATGAAAATCAGAAATTTACATAATAGTATTCTTATTAGAGGCTTTACTTTATCTGGACTGATTATTCTTTTGTTACCTTAAGATGATGAAATCCACCGTGGGAGAAATTCTGCACTTTGAAGCTAAAACTCATATGGGTAACTCAAGGCAATCTTTATCATCCCAAGTAGGAAATAAGGAGCAGAGTTCTTGATGTGGTTCAGGCTCCATGAGATTTTTTCATTTCTTGAATCATTGTTTAAGCATTTTACTCAATTAAATAGCTTTCGATACAGATGCAGTAACAGAATGTAAAATTTCAACTTGTTTCATAGAAGTAATAATTTCATCACTTACATGTGCCATAATTTGCAAATAGTTATACTATTCCTAGTGCTTGTATGAGCAAATTAGATTACTATAATGAAGCTTTTGAGAAACATGGATTTTTTAAATTATTTTATTTTTATAGAAAATGTTACAAAAATTTATATAATGATAATTCTGTGCTATTGCAATTTTAATGTGCCATTTTTTACTTTACATAACAGTTCAATTAAGTTCAACACAATCTAAAGAATACCTTATGCTTTTCTGTCCTATCTCAAGAGTACCTTTCTTTTTTTTTTTTTTCTGCTGCATAGGATTACCAATTTGATAATGAAAAAGTGAAGGAGGGAAAAAATTTTGGTTGAGGGAAAGATAAACATGACCATGCAAAGGAACCTTACTTATTGTCACTGAAAAAAAAAAAAAAGGAACCTTAATTATACTTTGATGAACGCATTCTTAGTAAAAATTAAAATGTTTAACACATGTAAAGATATTTCTGAAATATTATACAGCTTTATATACAGTCAAATATGTAACAACCTCTTGTCTCTGACCTGCAAAATTATGCACTGAAAATAGTACTGCAATAATACATCAAAGCATGCTTCCGAGAAATAAAAAGGATATTACTGAAATAATAGTAGTAAGATATTAGATATCTTATCTTAATCTTAATCTTATCTTAATAGTATACAATTAGGAAGCTTAATTGCTAACGTGGTGGCTAGAAACAGAATTTAGGGTGCTAAATGCTTAGGTGTCATCTTCAGAAAATTTATTTTTTCAATTAGCAGAATTAGTTTAACAAATACAAATAATATACATGTACACACATACACATGATTTTAATTTGACACTCACACGCGCCCCTCATCTCACTAAACCATCAGGTCACACACAATCACTCACGTGACACGCTTCCCAAACCCTAAAATTAGGATTCAACGGAATTTCAAATTCCGTGCCCTATTCATCGTCTTCTCCAAAGCTTCGTTCATCATCTTCCAATTCTTCTTTTTTCAATTCTTCTCCTTCTTCTTCTTCTTCTTCTTCTTCTATTTCGTGTTCATCTTCTTCTTCTTCTTCTTCTTCTTCTTCTTCTTCTTCGTCTGTTTCATTTTCATGCTTCTTGTTTGGTAGTCGTTTATTATTTGATTTTCTTTATCGTTCATTTTGCATTTACGATGAGAGATTGGTGTTCAATTCCACTGGATCTGAATTCAATACATGAGGAACCCCAATTGGAAGAGCAAATGTAGGTTAGTGACTTTGATTTACTTGTTAATTGATTTAGAATGTTGTTATATGTTTACTAAATGTTTAATGTATGAGTGGGTTTTGGTGTGGTTTGATCTTGTTGTTAGATTCATTTGATTCTAGTTTTTGTTTCTTGAGTAACTAGAATTCTGCTCATTCTATTTCTAAATTCTGCTCATTTTTTAATCAGATTTGGTGTGATTTTATATTCATTTGATTCATTTGATTCTTTATTGAGTTACCAGAATTATGCTCATTCTATTTCTAAATTCTGCTCATTTTTTAATCAGATTTGGTGTGGTTTTATATTCATTTTATTCATTTGACACTTTATTGAGTTACCAGAATTCTGCTCAAACTTTAATCAGTATATGAATTCTGCTCAAATTTATTTTGGCTTTTGTTTTTTGCAGTTTCTGTGTAATGTTGATTTAGGATTCTGATATCTCTTTGTTAAATGTTTAG
>JASCZI010151064.1:82825-96110 GCA_036250425.1 Stylosanthes scabra | reverse complement strand
AATTCTTTTTACCTGTTCAGGTATTAGGCCTCCCAAAGACACTGGAAGCAGTATGATTTCTTCCCTGAAACTGTTGAATCTATGATGGGGACTGCTTGCCTGTGTGGCCAAGAAAAACTAGTAGCAATTTAATGTTTGGTTGTATCCCAGCTAGCTTAAATGTCTCCGAATAGAACTTGCCTACTTCTTTAATCTGGCTCTTCATCAATTAAAATCCTCTGCCCAATTTGGTGGGGAAGGTCAGTGAATTCGTTAATCACTTGTATCAATTTGATAATCTAAATGAAACTCAGAAATTTAGATAATAGTATTCTTATTAGAGGCTTCACTTTATCTGGACTGATTATTCTTTTGTTATGTTAAGATGATGAAATCCACCATGGGAGAAATTCTGCACTTTGAAGTTAAAACTCATATGGGGGATCTCAAGGCGATCTTTATCATCCCAAGTAGGAAATAAAGGAGCATAGTTCTTTGGATAAACAAGGAGAAGAATGTGGAAGAATTGTAAGGCACAACGTGTTGACTGCAGAATTGTAAATGCAGCATGTTCTTGATGTGGTTCAGGCTCCATGAGATCTTTTTATTTCTTGAATCAATTTTGAGCATTTTAGTCAATCAGATAGCTTTTGATACAGGTGCAGTAAAAGATTGTAAATTTTCAACTTGTTTCCTAGAAGTAAAACATGTCATCACTTGTGAACATGTGCAATATTTTGTAGAGAGTTTTACTAGTCTTAGTGTTTGATTTAACATCCCCTTCTCAAGTATGCTTAATGATTGTATCATAAAATTAAATTATTATAACAAAGCTTTTGAGAAACAAGTGTAAGGTTTGGGTATATTACTTTATTTATATATTCTTAATATATATTTTATAAAGATAATTAAGATTTAGTGATTAATTTTTATGTGCAATGGATATCTGTTCTGCTTTCTGATGCTCATAACTGTACTCATACATTTCTCATGCAATTTTTGACTTTTTGTTGTAATATTACTGTTTGAAATTTGCATTTGATATATACAAAGTGGTAATAATAGAATTTAGATATTTAATTTGTGCCTAAGTAATAAAAAACAAGCAAATCCCATTATTGTTGGAGGATTGATGAACATGAAGCTGACATAATAAAAAGTTAAAAACTAAACAAAATTTTCACTCAATTAACTGATATATATAGCATGCAAATTTATTTGCCTCTCTACACTGATTGGAGTCATTATATTTTTAACTTAAGATATACATAAATTTTTCACTTGACACTTAATTGTACAACAAATTTTAAATCCAAAATAAAAATACTAATTAATAACATATTGTACAACCCTAAACTCATTAGAGACAAAAAATATTTTAACTATTTCATTTATTTATTTATTTTGGTATTAACTATTTCATTTGTTTTTTGGACAAGAACTATTTCATGTTTATTTTTTGGTTTTGGTATTGTCAAGAAACAGAGTAACGAAAGAACTATATCATTTATTTAACCCTAAACTAATATGTGTGTTTGTAGTTCTCTTTTTATTGAAATGGGGCAGAAGCCCAGTGTGTTTGTAGTTAACTATAATAATTTTTTTGTCGTGGCCCAAGACTAGAGAAAAAGAGAGGGACCGGGTCGGACAAACCCAATTCGGCCCAAATTCAGCTAGATCCGTAGTAGGAAACTAAGCTGTGTGCCCCTAATGGATTGCTACTCCTCCCATCGCCAAGCTGCTCGGTAACCATGGCCGCCGTCGGCGCTGAGAGCTCTGGTCGAGGTCCGACCTGCGACATATATCCTCGACGCTGCCTCCGCTACTGATTAAATTCTCCGATCGCAAAATCCGTCGGTTGCCGCCAAGATGTATCCTCCATCAGTCACGCAGCCGTCCTCCTTCGGCCCGGTATCAATTGCCACCTCCGGTGACCCCGATGGTTGCAGTGATACCAGGCTTGGTTCTCTCCGGTGACTCCGACGCTAGCCACCTCCGTCCGTCGTCGGAGCTTTAGTAGGAAACAGCTCTCCACATGCTCGGTGGTTGTGTCTCCTCCTCTAGTCTCTACAATTGATGGGTAGAGCTTGCCACATTTGGATTTCAGAGCTTGCACAATCTGTAAGTTACCAGACTCAATTAAGATTTTTCTTGAATTCAGATTTCTTGCTAGGATCACTGCATTTCTAACTGCTGTGGCTTCTGCTCTCAGGCTGGAGCTTGCAATTAATTTCTCTGTGGCGCCTTATCATGGTGGCTGTAGCAGCATTTCCTGTATTTGGATTGTAAGCAGCATCTACGTTGGCCTTAACCCACTCGGGGGGTTCCACTTTCCAGGTAGCAGCTCTTACTTTTTTTCCTAAGAGTATTATTGAGTTTGTGTAAATTGTGTTGATCATCTTGGTTTGCAACTCTGAATTGTTCTTCCAATTGCTTAGCTCTGATAATTGTGAGTCGGGGATTAGCCTCTGTCTTTTGATGAAAAGCACAGTTCCTTGATTTCCAAATCTCCCAACATAGATAGGCAATTCTGTTAATGATCACATCTTGTTCTGATCTTCCTAACATATAGCTTAGAAACCATGTGCCGAATGTCGATACCGTGTCTTGTGTTGGGCTATGTTGGCATTGAGCACCAAACCAAGTGGCTCTGGTGCAGGGGCAAAGCAACAAAGCATGCTCTGTTGTTTCCTTTTCTGCATTGCATATATGGCAAATAGGATTTTGTGTTAATTTCTTGTTTTTTTTGTCAGGTGGATTGGACAGCTCCCAATCCTAGGCACTAGTGTATTAGCCATGTATTACACACACAACCCACTCACACACACTACATGCTTCATACACATTATATGGGTTCATTTTCCTCTTCAAGGACTTGAACCAGGGTGCAGCTTGTCACGATCAAATCTCAATGGTTGGGTCAAACAAGCTTTTTAGGCTCTATTCGGGCTCATTAAGTCCAACCCATAACAATTTTTTTTTAAAATATGTTTGGTCTAAGTGAGGAATTTTTTTGGGATGACAAAAACCTTGAAACCTAGTGTTTCCAACTTATGCCCCCCCAAAAAAAAGCTTCCAACTTGGATTTAGAGACTTTTTAGAGTTTAGATCCTGGTAGGGTATAGTAGATATAGACCCTGGTATTTATGTCCAATATTAATAACTAGCAAAACTGAAAGGACTAAAACCATGTAAAAAAAAAAAAAAAAAAACATTGCTTTTGCCTCTTTGGGATATTTTATATTTTTTTATGGTGTCTTATATTTTAGATTTGAGCAATCTTATTGTTATAAATCCTGAGTTTGTTGTCACCAAAAAAAAAAATCCTGAGTTTGCATATACCATGAAAAGAAAGTGTATATGTATAACAAAAAATAAAATGATTAAATAATTTTAATTTGATTTACACTTAGAAATTTGCTAATAAAGTGTTAAGAGTGACTAAAGTCTTCAAAATACAGTTACATACTTACATAGTTACATTTATATATCTTGAAAATACCAAAACAATACATTTATTAAAAATAGAGAGATACAAATAAAAAAATAAAAACCTAAAGTCATCAGACAGATCCATGGTTCATGTATTAAGGTCCTTGCCAATGGAGGATCCTTGCTTGCTTCCCTTCAATTTCTGGGAAAAAAAAAAAACAGAAGTTAAGATATATTGATTGTAAAGGCCTTACATAGTGGATGATAAACATAATAACAAAATTAGGATGAGATTAGTTTTAGATCGAAAAGTTTCAGATTTCTGTTCTAGATTTTTTTTTTTTTTTTATATTCTGTTTTCTTATATAGTTATGTGTTTACTTTCCCCTCTTAGCTTCTGTTATGTGTTATCTGAACCAATAATTATTCACTTTGAGTTTTTTTTTTTTTTTTTTGTCAGTACTAGTTTAATTGCTTGAAGCTTTTACTAGAGATTGATTAGTTTAGATAGATAGTAATAAGTTATTTTGTTAATTACTCACCTGTATATAAGCCACACTGTTAACCTGAAGTGTGTACTTCTCATCATGACTCAAATTCTCACCCTTCAATTTCTCAAGCTCCTTTAATTTGCCATGGTTTTTTATTCTAAATTTTCATCAAGTGATAAAAGCTGAGCCTATTAACCATAAACTGCAGCTTCCTTTTTTTCTTTATTGAAATAACTAAATAAGAAATAAATACTGCAGCAAATATTGACATTTACACCTAAACAAAATAAAAAGAATAGTCACCAAAAAAAAAAAAAACAAAATAAAAAGAATGACTATAAAGTATAAATAATAAACAATGACTTAGAAGAGGAAAATGTACAAGTGCCATGGTGCATGAATCATGGTGCATCTTTCAGAGTTTTTTGCTTTTTTTTTAATGATTCCATTTTTGTAAAAATAACAATAATTATACACAACCAAGTTTTTTAACAACCAAGTCTAATCAAGTCACCACACCTCACGCGCCTCTCATTAATAGGGGTATTAGGTTTTTCTGTTTTTTTGAAATCACAAATTCCTGATTTGTCTCCTTCCTCTTTTATCACAAATCCCTGCTGCAACTGCGTTTTCATTCTGCAACTTTTCACAGTGGCGATGACGACAACGATGAGGAGAAGAACGACGATGATCATGATGCCATTGACGAGGAAAAAGAAAGATAACACAGTGATGAAGAAGGAAGAAAGAAGAGGAAGAAGATGAACAAAATAGAGGAGGACGAGGATGGGAACAAGAAGATGATGATAATGAAGAAGAATAAGATGAGTACATTTGAGTGGTAACTTCCAATAATCCGTTTATGTTTTCATTCAAAACTGTTTTTACTTTCATTTCAAAACCGTTTCTATTTTCATTTAAAATCGTTTCTACTTTCATTCAAAATCCGTTTCTGTTTGAGTTCGTCATCAAAATCATGCCTAGGCGTAAAAGAAAATCCGTTTCTACTTTCATTCAAAATCCGTTTCTACTTTCATTCAAAATCCGTTTCTACTTTCATTCAAAATCCGTTTCTGTTTTTATGAAAATCCAATTCAGTTTTTAATTCAAAATCTGTTTCTGTTTTCATTCAAAAACCGTTTTTTGAATATTTAATTCAGTTTTTCATACTAAATCCATTTTTGTTTTTGTTCTAAATCTGTTTCTGTTTTCATTCAAAATCGTTTTTTGAATATTTAATTCAGTTTTTTATACTAAATCCGTTTCTGTTTTTGTTCTAAATCTGTTTCTGCTTGTCTTCAAAATCCGTTTCTGTTTTTTTAAAATAATCAATTCAGTTTGTCGTCAACAACAACAACACCAACAATAACAAGAACAACACTAATAATAACAACAACACCACCAGCAACAACGAAGAAGAAGAAGAAGGACGGAGACGGTGACGATGACGGCAACGGCAACGGCCACAATGATGATGGTGGCGGCTGCAGTAACGACGACGGTGGTGCTGCAATAACAGAGGAGAAGAAGAAGAAACGCATTTTGAATTAGGAGAGTGAGTGAGTGAGTGGGGCGGTTTCCGTTTTTTCAGGGAGGAGAATCAACTCTTGCCAAAACCGTCTTCAATTTCCTCGTTGTTTTTTTAAGGCGCGTGTGTTTTCACAATAATGAGTGAGAGTGGTGTAAAAATGCTTGGTTGGACTTTGTTGGTATATTTACTTGGATGTGTAGTGGTATTGATAAAATAAAATGATTCATGGGTTTTTTCTTATTGGAAAGAAGAAAATATGATGTCTGCTGATAATCTAATTTTATTCTAGGAGGGTGTTTCCTTCACATTTCATTCTGTTTGTCAGTACTCTCCAAAGATTCCCAGAACAATTGGTGGAAATTTCTAACAACTTTACCAGCCAATTTCTGTGCCCATTTAGATAAGATATATTTGTGTGTGTTGTAGCAAGTTAAGACAGTTAATAGTTAATTGGCAGCAAAATTTTTATCATAAGAAAAACTTTCAGTCTTTTTTGATTGCTACTTCGGGTTAATTTATATTTATCTCAGAAGTTCCTTCTTATTATTAAATTTGTTTTTTTAATAGCAGAAAACAAACACTAAGGACAACAAGCTAGGACAAAAGTTACGAAACATCGAGGCAATTTGGCAGATGAGTTAGTCAAACAACAAAAAAAGCATTTAAATAAATAATAAGTGTGTAGAAATTTATGTGTAAAATACTAAAATATAAATAGCATTATTATATGTTTTAACTTTAACCCTTACCTTACTTCAATAGTTTTCAGTGTCTAATTAAAAAGTTAGCAGAGATAATTTTTCTGTAAAATCCATGGCTTCATGTAGCTACCAACCAAACAAGCATTCTCCTCCTCCAACTTTGATTCGATTCTTTAACATTATTCTCAGACAAAGCCTTCAACATGGAAATCTTGTAAGCTGCTTCTTTCATTCACCTCCTCCTCTCACTTTATCTTCAGTTTTAGTTTGTGCATACAAAATCTGCAAGTAATTTTAATAACACAAACTTACATATGCCTTTAATTTTTCAGTTTTGGGTTTCACTAACCTTTATCTACAAGTTGATCAAAAGATATACCTCTTATTATTTGTACAGTCAATAGGGTTTGTGTTGCATTGCATAGGCAGACTAATTACTTCTGTAACCACGTGATTAGCAAATTTTAACGTTAAACCAACCAATTGTTTATAGTTTATACCTTTTACCAAAATATTTCCTCACCTACCAACAAACTAAAGGAGCAGTGATATGTGTGCTGCATAATAAATTAAAAATATTGGTTAAGAATAAAAGAAAATAAAAAGTTAAAAGCTCTACACTTTGTTTATGTTATCTATCATCAGACACAAGATGGTTCTTCCAATGAAGTTGCATACTCAGATTAGTTATACTTCTGTAATCATGTGATTAGAAAATTTTAACGTTACACTAACCAATTGTTTATATTTTCACCATCTCATGTTACAATGTGCAATGCAAATTTATTTTCATAGAATACTTCCAAGAGAGTAATTAAAGACAAGAGTCATGTGAAAGATCTCTCTTTTCAATGTGAGTAACTTTGTAAGTGTTCGATTAACAAAATTTCCTAACACTTGTCTTAAATATATTATTTTATTTACAAGTTGTTTCAATTAATTAGTTATTATAATACATATCTCAGTATTGCATAAATATATATTACCCAGCAAAGGACGTTGTTAGTACACTGCAAACTGCAAACACTTGAAAACCCTTTGTGCTTCAGAAGATCAGCTACCTTATAGCAATCTTGCTACAACACATTTTCTCATCACCTTCGTTTTTCTTACTTGTTTTTGTTGAGATCTCATTATCTCCTGAACTTGAGCCTCAACCATGGCTGCAAAACTTCAGGGTAGAGCTTATCTCTCTTCCTTTGTTGATGCTGTTTTGAACAAGCTGTCTTCACTCGATGTCAACTCAACCCCAGAAGCAAAGAAGTTAGCTGACCAGAAGTTGTTCCGAAAGCTGAGAGCGAGTCTCCGTGCCACTCGTCCTGTGCTTGATGATGCTGAGGGGAAGCAGATCATAGACCAGGAAGTGAAGAAATGGCTTGTTGATCTCCAAGATGCTCTCTATATGGCTGATGACCTGCTGAATGAACTCTCCACTAAAGCTGCCATTGCCACTGCTACCCCCACCCCTACTCAAAGGGATCCAGGTAACTATTCTTCCTATTGTCACTCTATTGTTAATTCAATCCTGGAAAATAGTGATGATGAGATGGGGGTGGTAGATAGCATGCGACATATAGTTGATAAGCTAGAGTCTATTGTTGAAGAGAAAGATGATCTTGGTCTAAAACAAGAGCTTGTTGAAGATCTAGATGACATGTCATGGAGAATTCAATGATCTCTGGTTGAATCTTCTGATATATATGGCAGGGATGATGACAAAGAGGCCATAATAGAGTGGTTGTTAGATGACACTTGCGATAATAAACTGTCTGTGATATCTATAGAAGGCATTGGGGGAATTGGAAAAACTACTTTGGCTCAGTGGATTTACAATGATGCCAGAGTGAAGGAGAGGTTTGCCACTAAAGCATGGGTGTGTGTTGCTACAAAATTTGATCCTGTTAATGTTACAAAGGCTATACTAGAGGATATAACTTCTTCTCCTTGTAATGTGGTTAACTTGAATTCACTTCAAACTGAGTTGAAGGAAAAGTTAACAGATAAGACATTCTTAATTGTCTTAGATGATGTTTGGGACAATCAGCAAAATTTGTGGGACAATTTCTTAAAATCTTTTTTGTGTGGGAGTAATGGAAGTAAAATTGTTTTAACTTCTCGTAATAGAAATGTTGATTCAGTACTGTCAGTTACTAATCGACATTACACGCTACACACATTGTCTCCCAATGATTGCTGGTCATTTTTTCTGAAGCATTCATCTCTTTCTACTAATTTTACACAATATACAACTCTAGAACAAATTGGTAGAAAAATTGTTAAAAAATGTAAGGGATTACCTTTGGCCGTAAAGACACTTGGGGATTTATTGCGCAATAAGTATAATGAGGGAGATTGGGAAAATATATTAGAAAGTGAAATTTGGGAACTTTCAGAAGATGATAGTAAGATCATTCCTGCATTAAGAGTTAGTTATCATTATCTTCCTTCATATCTAAAGCGGTTCTTTGTTTATTGCTCATTATATCCTGAAGATTATCAATTTGGCAAAGATGAATTAATGTTGCTATGGATGGCTGAAGGTCTTCTACAACCAATAGGAAACAACACGTTAGAAAATACTGGTGTTACATATTTTGATGAATTAGTTTCAAGATCATTTTTTCAACCATCCAGTACAAATGTTAACTTATTTGTAATGCATGATCTCATGCATGATCTAGCAACATTTTTTGCTGGAAAATTCCATTTCAAAGTCAAAGAAATTGGAAACTTACAAAATATTTTCAGCAAAACCCGTCATTTGTCATATACTGAAAATCTTGGAGATCTAGTCTCAAGAATTATTGGAGAGGTTTATAATGAGGCAATGCATATGAGAACATTTCTTCAATGTCATTTTCGTTCAATTTGCAGTGAAAGTGATTTGCTCTTGCTGCTACAATTGAGATGTTTAAGAGTTTTGTCATTTAAAAGCTTTAATATTGTATCATTACCTGATTCCATTGGAGAATTAATCCATTTGCGTTATTTAGATCTCACTTATACATCTATTGTGAGATTGCCCGAGTCATTGTGTAAATTATACAATCTCCAAACCTTAAAGTTTAGGACATGTCATCGATTAGAGAAGCTTCCCAGCAACATGCAAGATCTTGTGAACTTGCGCCACCTTGATATTGAAGGAGCTTATTGTTTGAAAGAGATGCCAAAGGGAATGAGTAAGTTAAAGCAGTTGAATTCATTAGGACTCTACATTGTGGGAAAGCATGAAGAGAATGGGATAAAAGAATTAGGAACACTTGACAACCTTCATGGCTCATTATGCATTTCCAACTTGGAGAATGTCAACAACAGCGGTGAAGCTTTGGAGGCAAAGATGGGCAACAAGAAGCACATCAACATTTTAAAACTGAAATGGCTTCCAGATGGCGATGGTACTGATAATGTTGATGTTGAAGGTGAAAGAGAGATACTTGACAAGCTAAAACCTCACCAAAACTTGAAAGAGTTAGTAATTGATGGTTACAGGGGTGAAATGTTCCCCTGTTGGTTAGGCAAAGGCCTTTCTTGCTACTCCAATATTACAAAATTGAGTGTGGTTCGTTGTAAGAACTGTCGCCAGCTTCCGTCACTGGGACAGTTACCCTCTCTGCAGGAACTGAACATTTTTGAACTGGATGAGTTGGAGAGAATTGGTTGTGAGTTTTACAAAAACAATGAATCATCAATTCAGCAGGAGATCCCCTTCAAAGCTCTTCGAAGTCTGGTGCTCGGTGGAATGCACCGGTTGCGAGAGTGGCACTTTCCTGATGAGTTTGATGGTTTTCCAAGACTTGAAAGGCTTTTAATAGTAGACTGTCCGGTGTTAACAGGAGATCTGCCTGCTCACCTTCAAGCATTGAAGGAACTCTACATTGGTGGATGCGAAGATCTCACGTGTTCACTGCCGAGAGCTCCCAAGCTTCACCAATTACTTGTAACGGGTGCGGTGACTTCTACTGAGGAGCCGAAACCGCACGCGGTAGTAATCGAAGAAACGCAGCTAGCGAAGCTTGTATTGGAGTGCCTGCCCCACATCCAATCGCCTTCTATCCAAACTTTGAGAATCAAGGATTGTTACTCAGCAATACCAATTTCAGGAGATTATTTGCCAGATTCATTACAATCTCTGCAAATTGGTAACTGTTCAAAATTAACATTCTCAGAGCAGCTGCAACACAAGTCTCTGACGGAGGTAGTTGCGTACAAGTGTGATTCACTAACTATGTTTTCATTGGGGGCCCTTCCAAATCTCAAGACACTTGCAATTGGTGGTTGTATAAACATGGAATGTATTTTGGTGGTGCCACAGGCTCTTCCAACTCTCCGGGTTTTACAAATCTCACAGTGCCATAGTTTAGTATCCATGCCACCGCTAGGGCCGGCTGCTCCCCGCCTAGAGGAACTGTGTGTAGAGAAATGCCAAGAAATGGATTCTTTTGGAGAGGAATGCCTCCCTCCAAGCTTGACAGCTCTTAAGATCTATGATTGCCAGAAACTAGAGAGGTGCATAACATCCAATGGTTTGCAGAGTGAAGGCCTTACCAATCTTAGCCTTTGTGAGTGGAATGAAGTTAAGTCTTTCCCAAGAGAGGGTTGCCTTCCTGCTTCCCTTCAGTCTCTAGAATTGTATGACTTTGCAAATTTGGAGACGCTAGACTGCGAGGGCCTTCAACATCTCACCTCCCTTCAAACATTAACAATTGAGGACTGCCCCAAGCTGGAGAATGTCACACAAGAAAGGCTGCCTGCCTCCATATCCAAACTCAGCTTCCAGGGAGAATGTCCTTTGAGGCGTAAGCTGGAAGAGATGAACAATCCACGGATTCAGTTTGAAACTTAGGACACAGGCAATTGTTTTTACTCTACTCTTTCCCTAAACTCACTGTATGCTCAACAATTACAATTACAATGCTGATTGTTCGCATTAAACATTTTCATTCCCTTGTTAATACACCAAAACAATTTTTACTTTACCAGTAGTGTTGATTCTATTATTCTACCATTTGTGCACCATGCAGGGATTTGGTCTATTAATGTGCTTTTTATTTAAGTATTATGGGAAGAGTTATTCACATTTTTTAGTAGGGAAGAAAAGGGCTTACTTTACTTATGCCTTTGAATTTCAATTTTCGTGTTTCTCTCATTTTGGGGACTTCCTAGACAAGTCAACCATTTTGAAAGTGCTCAAACTTTCATTCAGTTTGACAAGTATTTTTTAAGGATACTCTTGGTCTCTTGGATTGGGTCTGCTAGATTTGAGCTCCTGGAATTCTATCATCTGTTGATCATATGAGTTTTATCATCTTTAATCCAACTTGATCTTTCCTACATTCTAGAAGGCTTTTTTTTTCGTCTTTTGTTTTAATTTTAAATTTACAGACTCAAACCCAGAATAATGAAGCTTGTGATAGCCAACATAAAACTCCGTCGCACCCAAATGCATGAAAATGATACAATGACATCTTTGAATTCATGTGGTTGACTCCACCTAGTTGGTTAAGGCTTTGTTCAGCTTCAAGGTGTGTTGTTATGCAAAAGCAGAATGTTGCTATCCCAATATGCTTCAATAAGTCAATATCTATGATCTCTAATATACTCGTAGGTTGTTATATAGTCTGAGTGCTAACAGATGTGTTGGTTGTCATTTATAATAGGGAAGAATGAAGAGTCAATATAATGCATGGCTCATGGCTGAGGCAAGTTGAGAATTTGTGCACTGATATCAAAGGTAACATAAGAATAAATTTTGTCCCTTTTATCCTTTTTCTAATTTGTACTGCTAATTACTTGAAGGTCTGAATTGAAAATCGAACTGATGCTTCAAGCTAAATTTTGAAGTGTTTAATGTCCACAATCCAATCTTACACAATAGATCTAAATCATTAAGAATAAACATTGTGTCTCACATTCCCTCAATTGATCGATTAGCAGATTTGCTCACAAAACATGTGTCAAATTCTGTTTTTGAAAAATTTAAGTCCAAACAGTTTTTACCAAGCCTTGAGTTTAAGGACATAATGTTAGGAATTAGAGTTGCTTTGTAACTCCCATTCTGTATGTATCATAAGTTAGGGTGTTAATTTCTACTTTACACAGGCTTCGGCAGTAAGGGATCACGATCATAGACTATCTGTGTTACTTGTGCCAGGCAGCAGGCTTGAATCAAAGGACAGAAATGAGAAACAATGAAGAATAGGAGAAAACCTTGCATAGGCTTGCAGATTCCAACAAAGTAGACTCCTTACACTGGCCTAAACCGTGAAACAATTGGCTGAACAATAAACACTGATTATGCAGGTTTTGATCAAGAAAACTTCCCAGGGATAGGAATCATCATTTGAGACCATGAATTGACAAGTGGCTAGATTGATTTTTGCAGCCTCATGGTGAATCCAATTGGCAAAGCAGGCAGGCTTTGAAAATGTTCCTCTGGAAATGGATTCTAAAGTAGCGTGGACCTAGAGATGCTTACCAAAACTAGAAGAGGTGTAGTCTTGTGCCTCATGCCATATCTTGAGCATCCTTGAGTTTGTTTCATCATGTAGTGCTTTTGAAGTTTTGTGTAGTAGTAGTTTGGAACTATAGCTAGGTCTATTAGAATTTATGAGGTAGGAGTTTGTGACAAATCCCAAGATAATTATGTTCCTCAGATTGATTGTATTAGACTTGGTTTTGACAAATGCCTATGAGCTGCCCAGTTCCCCTGCCCTGATGGCACTGCCGAAGGGGTGCGGGAGCTGGTCCTTGTCCCAGGACTTGATGGCTATGCCGGAGAGGCTTGGGCAAGGATGGCTTATTTTATGAAAAAGAAAAAAGAAGAAAGAAAGAAAAAAAAAAAAAAGAAAGAAAAGAAGAAGTTCGGCTTTACTCTTTCTGTTTATTATTCTATTTCAGTATTTTGAATGTCTTTCTTTATTTGCTAATTAATTTCCTCACATATATAAGATTGCCTTTTCATGTCTTTCTTAAAAATTAATGAACGAGGTTCTTTAGGTTCATATCATCTCTCTGACAAAGTCTTGAACCTCTTTCTTATTCTAAAGCAAGTCATGTGAAGTTGTCTTTTTTTTTTTTTTGGAAAGTATGTGAAATTGTCTAATTAACTTTTGAAGTCAATTTTCTTTAGCTAGAGAATTTTTAGTTGTGCT